>JASAND010016130.1:0-23015 GCA_030248195.1 Trissonchulus latispiculum
AGCCGCTATCGCCAGAAAAGGATTTGCTCTACTACAATAGGAGAAAGTTCTTCAGCCCCATTGACGATAGGTGGCAACAGAGAGTTGCCGCACTCCGTGGATTTAGGGTTCGACACAAACTGCCTGTGCTCATGCAACATATGCCCCTTTATGAGCCTTACGAAGTATTAGACGTTTTGGGAGATGGCAATTCCCGCTATTATCGCGCCTTTCACTTGCCCTAACAGGGTTAGGGGATTCCTGGTCCGATATCAGAAATGAACTTTACGAATTTTTAGCAACTTACGAACACCGAAAACGTTTCCAAAATATATTTCCTCAAATGGCCGAGGTTAAGAAAAGGGTGAAAAAGACCGCCGAATTTGCTACTGACGATGAGTTGTTTTTGGCTGCGGCCTGGTTTACAAACTCCTATTATGTCTTATTCAAAATTCGGCCCAGAATGGGCTTGGCAACTTTTCACACCTGAGGCATTACTAGGCAAAGATATCGAATATGAGCGATGTATCCTTTTACCTATATAACGTCAATAGCGATCATTTCATGGTTGTTCTGTCGGTAAGAGAGCCAAATCATGGCAAATGGCCTACCGGTAAACCACCAAAAGTACTGTATCGAGAACTGACCAGTGATTCAAACCAATCTTCGCCTGACGCGGAGAACAAACCCACTCGGTCCGCAAAGGACCCTGACGTGCGTAAGATTTTCTCTGCGAGTCCACTTTTTGCAGGACCTTCACCTTTGTTTAAGAACCCGTTTCGCGCGTCTCAACGCCTAACGCGTTCCGCACCGTTCCCTCCAGGGACTAACCGCCGTCTGAGAAATAATCTTGGACGTTAAACAAAGTTGTGATTTGTAAAATAGTTAAACTTGTAAAGTTTTGTAAAAAGAGTGTTTAAAATCGAGCTTTGTAAAGACGATAATTTTTCTGAAACTCCGTGTTTGCACGCTAAAAGTGTACAGCCTTTGAACGGTTGTAAATTTGTTGGGTCTGAGTATCTCTCTGTGGCGAATGTTCTATTTGTACTTGTATGTATGTTAGAGGTCTCGGCTGTAACATCTATGCCGATGATCTAGATTGTGATTGTGAACTGAAACTGCTCCATGATGGGCATTGTACCTCGGTAGTTTACATCTACACCGCAGGTTATGTAGTGATTTATGTGAGTGCCGACCGCTCCATGTTGGGCACAGTACCTCGGATTCACCATCTTCCCGACGGTATAGGCACGCATTCGCAGAGATACCTAGGTCTCGGGCATTACGCCCATTAGAAGCGCTCGGGTAGCAGCTACCGACTGTGGCTTCAGAAACAAACGCTGCTAAAACTTACCAAAAAATAGACACAAAACTACGTAGAAAATACTAAAAAATATGGATATAGTTGTTCTAACAATATAGTAACTGTATAGCTACGAATACTTAATGTAATATTTTCTGTATAGAGAGATTATATTGAAAAAGCATACAAACTTCATAGAAAAAGCAACATTCGATAAATAAAACCATAAAAAGCAATATAAACTTGAAAATCAAAAAAATAAAAAAAAACAAACTATTTTTCTTTTACTTATTCTTGTTATGCAATGATTTGTAGATAATATTTGTGCAATGTTATGCAATGATACTAACTTTATGTTGATGCAATGTTTTATTTTACTTTTGTTTGCCTCGTTTACCTAGATATATTGTTATGTTCTTTGTTACCTAACCCTGTTTCTGTTGCATGCTCTAATCTTAGCTAGGATATTTGTGGGGAAATAAGCAGAGAATTTTAATGATGCGCGTTTAAAAGTTACAATGGTTTCGTAAAGAACTGTTCACATTTTTGCAGAGAAGTGAATCGAAAAGGCTATGGCACCAAAGTTGATTGTTGAACACCCTGAAACTGCTGAAAAGTTGGAAGGAGAAAATGAGCTAGAATTGCCTGTTGTGTTGCATTGCCCTGTTGAAATGCGTGGTCCGTATCGTGATCCCAACTCTCTGCCGGATGGGTTGAAAATGTTGCCCGGCACTGTAGATGTCTATACTGATCCCCGTATGTCGCATCTTTTTGAGGTTAATACGCGAGTCCATCTAAAAAGTCCTAATTTGGCCCAGATCTGTATTTTTCTTTGCGTTGAGTGTTGGTGGCGTACTAGTTTAAATTTTTACGGTGTCCCGATTACTGTTTTTCCGGTGCATGACGAAATTCGCTTGTCCCGTGATCCACACAAACTGCGTTTACGTCGTTTAATTTCATCTTCTGGAGGTGGGATTTTCCGTTGCCCCAATATCCGTTGTCAGTCCCCTTATGTTGTTGTTTTGCATGAATCAGAAGGTTGGTCTTACACCAACGGTTTGCAGTTCTTGTGTGAAGAAGCACGTTTGTTGCTTGTCCATGTTCCCTTAGTTTTGCATGATCTTTTGCCTGCTGATGTTCTTGATTTTCGCATGCGCATGCCCGATGAGTTTCCTTTGTACCATCCTAACATTCTGTAATCTCTGTTGTCAATACGTCCAGTAACTTCTGTAGGGTTAGTACTTGTCCGAATAACAATCTTACCGCCCCTCATTCCCAAGTTCTCAGTCTAAACTCTTAGGTAGTGATAACAGTAACGTAGACCCTAAGCTCTTAGTCTAGAGTAGTCCTAATCTGTCTTACCCGCTGAGTTCTGATTTATGGAAGTAAGCTCATTCTATACCTTTGTCCTTTTGTTACAGTATCATGTCTGCCCGTGCTTCCACTTGGGTTGTCCGTCATTTCTGTTCTGAGTCTACCAGTTCCGAGTCCTCTGATCCTGATGACCAGCTTGATCCCCTTGTCCTGAGTTCCTCTGACCGCTCTGTTTCTTCTGTTTCTCCAGTGCCCCGCGTCGTCCTCCAGTTTCTGTTCCATGTGCCCGGCCCGGATGGCCGATGGTGTCTGACGGAAGCCCAGGAAGGCCCCCAACTTGCTTCTGCCTGTCTCCCTCCTGAACTTAAGATCTGTTATCACACGCAGAAGGTATACTGTGGACCCGCTTCGGCCGGTTTCCTTCGTCCCTACCGCCCGGCCAGTCTGCTTGGTCCGGAAGTTGTTTCTTGTTGTGTGGCACTCTGCGTTCACTGTTTTTGGCGTTTTAAGTTCTCTTATTTTTCTGTTCCTTTCCGTTTTTACCCTGTCCCTCTTAGGTTACAGTTTGACTTTTTTCCAACTAAGGCCCTTTTGTTGAAGCATGTTGAGCAGCTGCGCCCTGCTAATCTCAGTTGTCCGAACCGCCTGTGCATGAGTGATTCTGTTCTGATCTTGCATGAGCTGCCCGCCTATCGTGGGCGTGGCCAGTCTTTCCTCCGGCATGCCGCCCCGCACGTGTACTCGTTGCTCGCTAATGCCCATACCGCCCATCCCCTCATTCCGCCTGATATCCTTTCTGTTGACTTTTAAGTTGTTCTGTTACGTTTGTGGTTCCCATCCCTAATTTGCTGTAACTTAATTCCTTTTGCCGATTGTTAAAATGACCTGCGAAAATTGGAAGTTGTTGTTTTGAAAACGTGTGTTTGAACTGGCTAGAAGCGTGAAAAGCTAGAAATGAAAGCTGATTCCTAGACCCCCCGTCCCCTACTTGATTAGTTATGTTTTGTTCCGTCCTTTTGTCCCGACTTCTGTTGGAATGTCTGTTGCACGCACTAACACACGACTGTTTGGTTTGGGTAACAATAAGCTTGGCAGGTAATTGTCCCAGATACTACGACCCAGTTTTGGTCGGACCAATAGATCCATTACGCTAGCTAGATACGACTGCTTATTGTTACGTACGCCCATCATGATACGTTGTTTTTTTGTATTTTGTTTCCTTTCCGTGTTTTCAGTTGTTTGCTGCCACCAACCTCCTGTCCACCGGATGGTCACTCGCTGTACTGTTGTTTTGTAGTTTACACGAGATGAATTCAGCCTGAAGTTCTTTAACCTTTGATGCGAAAAGATAGATATTGCTGAAGGACACGCAAAATAGGAATTTTAAATGAAAAGAGTTAAAACGTTTGAGTTGACTAAGCAAGAATAAAAGTTTGGAGTAGAATGTTCTCGCGCCGTGCCTTTGTCTGTAGTATTTTCAGTGTTCCCTTCTATTTTCACCTCTGCACCTCACTGGATTCCATGGCCTGCAACACAATTCAAGAGCTTCAATCCTGGATGGATGGATCCTACTAACTGTTGTTTGCTAACCTTTTCTGTCTACTAATTAGTTGCTTTCTTTTAATTTTGCACTGCACACACCGATTTTGCAATAGAGCATTGCACGAAACCTTCTAAGCTAGAGTATTTGAACAAATTAGTGTGAACTGTTAGAGCAGTAATGTACCGGTTAACTTGTGTTATCACTGAGAAAGATGGATGACAATTGAACATATTTTTAATGAAACTAGTACTAAACGTTGTAACGCACTAACTTGATGATCGAAACCTGTGAAGCTAATTGAAGCTAACTTAGAACTAGAGTTTCCTGATTGATTGCTACTTAACGAGCTTCTGTTTCTGTTTCTGTTTCTGCTGTCCCTGTCTTCTCTTTCACGGTGGGTGAGAGTCACCCACCGGTCACTGTCACTGTTACTAATCCTTGTTGTACAATGTATTTCTAGGCTGTTTCTCAGCAATGATTTTCTTTTTCTGATGTCGTCCTTTCTCTTCACACCTGGTCGGATCAGTCGTGCAGTCCTGGTCGCCAGCATCACACCTCGCCATCCTGCCGGTTTCCTCCGGTACCACTTGTCTGGGATAAGCACACACCGTCGCTCCGTCGGCTTATCCCGGGCTCACGTCGTCATCATCACCCCCGCCGCCTCGCCGGCTGACCCGGCATGTCAGCATAGCCAACCGAACTTCATCACTCCGCCGCTCCGCCGGCTTCTCCCGGCACACGGAAGAACTGCTCACCGACCGCCGCCGTCGCTGGCTGCGTCATTCGGCCAGTATCCAACGTCCACTCTCCGCTCCCACACCCCCCTCAGCACCGTCATGTCCACCTCCAAACACACCCCCCGCCTCTGTATCATCATCGTGAACAACTCCATCATCACCGTCAGAATCATCAGCCATCGCGCCTGCAGCACCTCTGCACGCGCGATCCCGCCCACAGTCTCCTGACCGATTCCCAGCTGAGATCGCTGCTCAGCCCTCCGAAGATTGGCCATTGACTTTTGCGCTGGCCACAGAGTCTCCCACCTCAGTCTTCCAGTCATCGCTGTCATCGCCACCACTATGAACTGCACCGCACCAGTATTGCCTGTACATAATTGAACGTTACACTGTTTTCATACCATATTTGCTTGTTGTGTACACTGACTGTCGACCTTGCACCACTATTGCCTATTCTGTTCTTCATTGCTTGAATGATGCATGTACCTGCACTACCTGATCACTTTCGCTTGATTCCTTTCGACTCCTAGTAAAACTCTACACCATTTTTTGCGGTGGAGAGTGTAAGGGCAAGAAAAATTCATTCTTAGCCCAGAGGTTAAAAAAGGGCTAATTTTGTGCTAATTTTGTTTAATTCTCTGTTTTCAAACTCTTGACTCTGTACTCAATAATGAATGCCTAATTGTAAACCAAACAATTGTGTCTAATTGTGAACTTATTTTCTGTCTAATTGTGAACTAATTGTGTTAACTAACCTAATTCTGTAAAATAACTAATTTTTGTACGCTAACACTAATCATTTTCGCTTTGTGGACTAACTGTACAAATCTGACTGTATAGTTTTTCGCTGTCTTTGTGTTTGCAGTTTATGTGAAAATTGGCATTAACTGTTCGTCTTGATAATAGTGAACTAGTGGTTTCTATTTGCTTGACTGATTCGGAAAATTGCTCTGTTTTCGTCCTAAGAAGTTCAAATTCTGAAAGTGGGGTTAATCGTCTTAAGTTGGAAATTTGGGGAGCCCCATGAGCCCAAAAGCAATCTCGTACGTCATGCTTATCATGACGTATGCCTTTTCTTTCGTACAGTTTCGCCTTCACATCAAAAGATATCAAAAAGACCGAAATTGCAGAACTTCACGTGGACAAGGCTGAGAGGGGAGAAGGTGACTGAACCCCAATTTAGTCAGTTTGAGGTTGACTTTGCTAGAGTTCAGTTGTGCCCAGAGAGTGGCTCTGTTGTTACTTGTGGCTGATACGCCGGATCGGTTCTGTGTGTGACCTATTTGTGGCCAGTTGTGCCTAGTCTAGATTGTTTCGCGAGTCTGCTTAGTCGTTTCTTACACGTCACCTCACTCTCACCTTGCCTTTGTGAATCTGTGCTTGTGATTATTTCTGTGTTTCATCTCATTTGGATTTTCACCGGGATCAAGGTAAAGCACCGCCGAACTACGAGTTGGTAGTACTGAGTTGTCCTAACTTGAGCTGTTTTCATTGATGTCTAAAAAGTTACTGTAAGCGGTATCACTTAATCTAGTGGAAGTTGTGAACCTTTGCTCGTTGTTTCTGTGCAGAGTTTTATCAGTGGAAGTTTGACCAAAAATCAGTAAATTGTAACCTATCTATTCGTACGTGATTGTTGACTGTGATCTAGTAGGGATTTGATCTGAGAACAAGGTGGACCAGAGTCTTAGTTACGGAAGCCTTGTTTAGGTAGCATAATTAGTTGACCTCAAAGTTCCGTTGAGCGGTCAACTAATTATTAGGTAAACTTAAGGTAGATTGAATTGATATCCTGGGCCATTTAACCCGAGCTCAGTTTGCGATATTTCGAGCCATTTCACCAGTGCTCTGATTGTTATTTTATCCAGGACAAGTTTGCCCGACCCCCAAACTTGTACAATTAGAACGGGCTGAGAGATTGAAGTTTGAAGTTTGAGAATTGAGACGTGCAAGAGACCTCTCAGTACCTAGATTGGCTAAAAGCATTACCTAACCGAAATCCATTTCTTTACACGTATCGTCTATCGGACCAGGGTACCAAAAGGGAGCAGCCCTTAGTTTGGGCCATTAGCCGTGTTGGAAAGAACTGAAGGATTCACCTACAAGCTTTCAGACGGTGAGCACTAGAATATACGTAAACGTAACCGATTTTATCCTTCCAAAACTAACAGCGATTATGAAGACCTTCTAAAGGGGGGAGAAAATGCACTGATCCGTTAAACGTTAAAGAGTACTGCTAGATTTGATCGCCCAACTATACCGTTGTTCACAATAGTCATGTTATCAGTACAGTGATTACAGTTAACAAACTTACTACCAGGGTTTGGTAATAATGTACGGGAAGGAAATAAAAAATATTCATTGCATAAAATGAAAAATGAAATATTATTTCAATTGCTTGAGATGGTGGTGAAAAGCTGACCATTTACGTTTAAACACAAAATGTCCCTTTGTTTTTGCATACAACAATACTATGCAGAAAAGTTTGTTCGAAAAAATTTAGACTGATTTTAAAAAATTTTAGCTACCGCACAAAATGTAACGAGTATAACCAACAATTCCATAGAATAAGAATTAATGAACCCTATCGATTTACTAGGGATTTGGTAGGTATGTTAGTCTATCTTACTATGTAGAGCTATAGCAATGGTTTCAGAATAGTACAAACTTTTCCCACGTTAGTGAACGGCTCAACTATTTTAAGCAGTTTGCAATTACTACTAATAATAGCTTAAAAATAATGAAAAACGACTGCCTGCAGTCACTTAATGCATTAAAAAAGGCCTTAGTCCGAAACAAGAGAAAGCAAATCGGAGCTGTTAGTTGAGCATTTAGAGCTCCCAATGGTTCTTTCCTGTTTCGGGCTAAAGTTTCCCTTGGGGACTGCAGGCAGATGTTTTTTGTATTCTCTTTGTGATTAATGCTTGTATCCTTCGTGAATCCGCCTGCTAGCCAACGTTTACTAATGTTCTTTCTGAACTTATCGGAACTTGTTAACCATAGAGACAGGGGCGTGTTTATATCGTTTTATCCATTATTCAAGATTTTACATTACTGTAACTTGTATTTGTTTATGTTTAGTGTCTCCAGAACAGTTTTCAGTTGGCGATTACCAATCTAACCCTTTATCTTAGCATAGTTTCACTTATCCTGTTGGTTGCTGTAATTGCCATCTTCTCCACCTTCAGGTGACAAATTTTGTAAACATAATTACCTACACAGCTATACACAAATGAGACGCTTGCATTAATAACAGTATACTCAATAACAACGAAATATCCATTTTTTCAGCATATTAACAGGAAACTGTGCGAAGTTCTTGTATAACAGTGTAAAGTCGCTCAATGTTGTAAATCCATGCTAGTCCGTACAATTCACAATTCTGCGTGCCGTACACCAATGAGCTTTATTACAACAAAGAATTGACCGAATTGTCAATGACTCTCAGTATATGGTTACTGCAGGAGTAAATATGCAAACTGATTGGGTTGAGCTTGCGCAGCATAAATGTGCTTAGATATGTCAGCCAACCAAAACTGACTGATAGAAGACGAAGTATCATCAGGATTTATAAATTGTGAGTCAAGTTACAAGCTAGTATCACTGTTCGGTGTGCTCACAGAACTTCGTGAGTTCGTTTACAGGCAAAACCCTCTTAAATAGTGCACAACTTACATACAGCTGCAACTTTACGCCAGTAGACTACAGTTGCTTGAATGCAGGCTGTCCGTTCACTTAATTGTATTTATTTCAGGTCTCTCCAGTGCCGTCGCCTAACTATCCACATAAATCTCTGCCTGGCCTTTCTGCTTCGATTTGCCTTCTACATTTCCTGGATTTCCCTTTGGCACTCCAATGTCTTCACGGGGTGCCTTGCTGATGGCAGTCGATTGGCAATTGAGGCGGTGGTAAGATTCAGTTGACTCTTGGTGCAATTCTAAACACTAAAATAGCATTGAAATCTTTAAAGCAGTGTACAAGCTAATGTCATTGAATATAAAGAAATTGACATTTTTATATATAAAGAATTTTATATATATATATATATATATATATATATATATATATATATATATATATATATATATATATAATATAAATATATAGAAATTGGCATTGGCAAGGAAATCTTAGTTGTCATTACCAGATTTTTTCCAATTATCTGTCATATTTCTATATGTCTGGCGTTGCAGGAGGTTTTGTGTAAGATAGTATTATTTACTATCATGTACAGTACGATGGCTTCTGTAATCTGGATGTTAGTCGAAGGACTCTACCTCAGCAGCAGGCTGTCTACTTTGGCTATGCATGGTGAAGGTCACATTGCCATATACCTCATTGGTGGCTGGGGTGTGTAATATCCTATGTTTGGATCTGAAACCAAGACATAAGTCATGCGTTAAGAAATATCCACAGACAACAAAAATAATTTGCATTTTGAAGCAATAATTTTATTCAAATTTTATCAGTTGGAAAAGTGTAATATTGACTGCTCTCCATGGCTTGAACGCGATATGAAACAGCTGACTCAACAGTTACTCGATTAGTTGGTTACTAGCTGGAAGTTTCAGAAATTTTCCACTACTTTTCTTGCATAATCTTCGACTTCGACTTCGAATTTAATAATGAAGAGTTTTCTAATCATTTAGGGTTTCCTCTCATTTGGGTATTGATATGGGCAATACTTATGGAAAAGGAGCACTCAGAAAACTGTTGGCTTCCGTACAGTGACAGCTACCACCGCTGGTTTCTAGTTGTTCCAATGACTGCCGCACTTGTGGTTAGTACCGCTTCATTGAGATAACTCGTGCGATTAACTTGCTAAATTATCTAATAACCAAGTTATTTAAATTTTGAAAATCGAATATATTACCAAGCTTTGGTTGTTTACAACGCAAACCTTTGTCCTTTTGTATTAACTATTGAATTGTGAAGGCTGTAACCAAGTTCTAAGAGACACACACAAGTATCATTAATTATGGTCAAACTGTATAAACATATTTGGTAAACATCGTAATGCAATTATCCATTAATTATTGCACTTTTCTGACATTCGACATCACGTTTTCATATATCAATATATCAATATGATTTTAATATGATTGCATTAAATTCTGTTGATTGTTCATTATATACAGCAGTTCAAGCTTCATTTGGTTCTGGATTCAAATAGTTTAACGTTACAGGGTTACCTATATTTTACCTTCATTACACCTTTCTTACGCTCCTTGTCCTTCCTATGCGTCTTTTACAAAAAGTTGCAAAATCTTTTTGCAGGTAAACTGCCTCATACTGATAGTTGTTGTTGTGGTAATTACTCAGAAACTTTGGGCGGAAAACATCCAGGAGGATCAAAAATTATGGTAAGCATCAAGTAACAATGCAGCATTAACGATACTATTTAGCTGTTTAAAGTCCACTGTCCCATTAAACTCTGAAGCCTTCATACTTCATACTCCTGTCTGTTTGTCCAGTTGATTCATACTTCTGCTGTTTTGCCGTTTGGCTGTTGTCCGTCTGTCCGTAAGGGTTGTCCGCTCGGACATGAGATGAGCCATGTTTAACTTTTTCCATTTCTCCGTATGCAACAGCCAAACGGAAACGACGAAAACTATCACGTGCTTGCTAAGAAACGTTTGTATTTGATTGTTGAATAGTTTTAAGATTTATTAGTTAAGATATTTTCAGCATGATATAATTACTTTTAAAGATAGCTTGGTGTCAGCTTTTGTAGCATTTTGAAGAGAATGATATTTAGAAGGCAACATAATGCTGTAGCCAATCATCAAAAATAGAAACTATCAGTTGGCTCGAAAACAAAAGCAGCAATCCAGCAAGACAGCAAACGTTTAAATGGCGTATTAAAACAGAAAACAGGCACCATCAATACGGACAATCGGAAACGGACAAACGGATAATGCATGCGTCAAAATGTTTAGTACAAAGCCTCCCCTCACTTTAGGTAAACGTGCCATGCGCACTAGCACGCTAAATAATTAAAGCTGCATACGCCTTCTGACGAAGTTTATTGTTTCTGAGCATTCGTGTCTAGCATATTGCAGTGAAAGAGTATGAACCGCTTTGTCTTTCTTGAAGACGGACAATCGGACTACAATACAAACAAACAAACGGACAAAAGTACAAACGGAAAAAAGCATGAACCGTGCTTAAGGCTACCGTAAGACTACAAACCGTTAATTTTTGACATTAAGACTGGATAATGGAAACTGAAGTGAACCACAAATAACAGCCTTGCAAACCACGTGTGTAGCCTTAGCACACCCACTTCTTGAGTCCGGCCCAAAACCTTTTGAGTCATGATCCTTGGGTGGAGTACTTCTTGATCCACCCCTTACTTTTATCCGCTCTGGATTTTCTCCAAAATTCAATTTTAAAGTGGTGTGCAGGAAGGCAGTGCTGCACTCCAATTTTTGAGTCATGGGATGGTATTCTGCTAAAAAGTTTGCAAATTTATTCGTCTTCATGATCCACTCCTCAAAAACAATCCAAATTCTTTTCATTGCGAGAAACTTTAAAAATAAAAATTAAAAATTGATATGAATTTTACTCAATCTGTGAAAGGCTTATAATGGCAAGTTTGCTTCCCGTCCGCTCACCGACGCTAAGCAGATTCTAGTACAAGTAAAAACCAATTTTCCAGCGTCAACTACTTAATAATTTACGCAAAACTACTAACAATTAGACGTGTTAGAAGATTCTTACAAAGAAATTATCAAAAATTGGACTTATTTTTTGAACTTTTACACATGAACGGTTCCAGGTACACTGCGTCCCGTCCGCTCACCCAGAATGGGCAGGTGTTAGGATAAAAAAACCGAGAAAAAATTTAGCTTAAATTTTTTAATTTTTTGTTTTTTAGAACGACAATGTTTATCCTACATCAAATACTGCATTCGAAAAAAAATTTTGATGACTTTCTGACACCTGCCCATTCTGGGTGAGCGGACGGGACGCAGTGTACCTGGAATCGTACGTGTGTAAAAGTTCAAAAAATAAGTCCAATTTTTGATAATTTCTTTGTAAGAATCTTCTAACACGTCTAATTGTTAGTAGTATTGCGTAAATTATTAAGTAGTTGACGCTGGAAAATTGGTTTTTACTTGTACTAGAATCTGCTTAGCTTTGGTGAGCGGACGGGAAGCAAATTTGCCATTAAAAGCCTTTCACAGATTGAGTAAAATTCATTTCAATTTTTAATTTTTATTTTTAATTTTTTCGCAATGAAAGGAATTTGGATTGTTTTTGAGGAGTGGATCATGAAGACGAATAAATTTGCAAACTTTTTAGCAGAATACCATCCCATGACTCAAAAATTGGTGTGCAGCGCTGCCTTCCTGCACACCACTTTAAAATTGAATTTTGGAGAAAATCCAGAGCGGATCAAAGAAAAGTAAGGGGTGGATCAAGAAGTACTCCATCCAAGGATCATGACTCAAAAGGTTTTGGGCCTGATTCAAGAAGTGGGTGTGCTAAGGCTACACACGTTTGCAAACCCATTCATCCTGCCCAGTCTGATAGCAAATGCGATGAAAATGATGTTTGACAGCTAACAGCGTTTGCAACGCTCTTCCCTGTAATCCCAAGCTAATGTCGGGCTGAACTCATGATTATCTCCAACTCGAACTTGAATGGTTCTGTGCAAACCTAAGTAAATCAAAGGACCGTTTTTACAATCATCAGTTTCTAGGATCAAAGAGTAGGTTTCTAAACTAGCCTTGAGAAAAGTAGATGCCGCGCGATATGAGAATTTTCGAAACAAATGATCTTCTACCCTATTCTTTCACATTAGTTTGGCAACAAACAATTGAATGGAAAACTCAAAACTGGAAAATATTTACCAGAAGAGAATAGCCTCATTATGCCGTAGAAAAAACCACTCCAGCATATTCTTCTGAATCATTTAAGCATATTGATAATATTTGTGTGAAATAATAATCAATATTTTTTAAGCATATTGATTATGCTTGAAATAATACTTATTTCAGGAAGATGATGAAGGCGACACTTCTTTTGGTCCCGCTCCTTGGCATACCTAATCTTTTATTGTTTTATGAACCTTCCAACCATAACAGTACGGCGTACTATATTTACATGGCATGCGTTGCAACTCTCCAACATTCTCAAGTAAGAAGGAAGAATGCCGCAACAAGGTTTCATCCTCATCAATGTCACAATAGCTGATTAAACAAGTTCTTTGCCTTAGTCACAGGTTTTAAATCGTCAAGGCATCAACATAAGAAATAGTTTATGAACTCGTAGGCTATATCTACCTGACTCTGTTAATTAAGCCTGCTGCCGTTAGTATCTCGACTTAGGGGATTTTGCGACTCCTTAAAACATGGAATGTGCTGTGCGGATCATTTCAACTAGGCATGAAATCATTTTATGCTATGCAAACATTATGCTATGTCTTCAATGTGAAATTCTCAACCTTAGAACTGAATGTATAAAGCTTAAGACTGGCGACTATAAACGTATAACTGAAGGTTATAACAGGGTGAATGCAAGATTTTATTACTAGTACTGCATTGTTTATAGTTTATTGGCAACACGGACCCAGGTTCATTAACAGCAAAATGGATTCAGTATGCATTTTCGCTTAGCATGTTTTTGTTTCAGGGAGTTTTTATTGCGATTGCATATTGCTTCCTGAACTCAGAGGTATATGAAATGTTTGTTTGCTTAACTTGCTCAAGATTAAGAAAGTATTTGGAATATTTTATGAAACAGATTAACTACTTGACTTATTCAAATCTTGTTTTGGCTTGAAACAATGCATACCTGTAAAATAAGTCTGTGGATTAGGATTATTCTTTTTGTTTGAAGGTGCGAAAGTGTCTTAAGAAAGCATACAAGCAGCGGCTTTATTTTTCCAATCGGTAAGTCGTGAATGATTTGTCATATTCAGTAGTTCAATAATAACCGGAGTAGCAGTATCTATACGTATGCTTAAGTTGCATGATTTCTGTGAATAGAGTAGAAACCTATTCAAGGTTTCAAAAAGTACAAGTGTTATTTTACTTATGACCCGTACTTTAGACGCAAGAGCACGTTATGTAACGCCGCTTAACAAATTTTACAGAGAACGTTTTGTAGCATTCGGGTTCAGTAGAGCAGTGAATAGATTTTAGATTGAACCGAGAACTAGAGGTTGAATATCTGATCAGTGATCTTTTTAACTCTAATTAGTTAGTTAGTTATTTTACGCCACTCTAGTGTGATCTGAATGTTATTTTGATTGTTGAATCGTCCACAGTTGCTGCTGTTTCATCCAACCCAACTTGGTGGTATTTTTCAAAAAACCCAACACAGGAAAATGGTTAATAAAATTTTCTGAACAAAGTTTGATGCCAATCTTATTCATGAGCGACCTGTATGAGTAATAAGTCTTGCATCTATCAGTACAAATCTGTTGGAAACTTGTTCAACGTTTCTATAACTTCAAAACGTCGCAAACGTATTTCAAGCCACGGATTTACAAATGACGACAGAATAACAATTTCTATACTGTAAGATAATCCATTAATGATCAAAATTCCACCCCACCACCAGCGAATTACAGGAACCGGAAATAGGAACCAGGTTTAGTAAAATTCGAGTGGGTCAAACTTCCCGATTCGTCAGGCAAACTAATTAATTACCGTCCGTGCCATTACCTTCTAAGACTGTATAAGACGTGCAGTTTGAGCTAGAATTTGATTTGGTGCACTTGGTTATTGGTTATTGAAATTTCAAACAATTCAGCCTTTCTTCGTTTTTTAAGAGTGACAGTTGTAGTTTCAAAAACAACCAGAGAAACATTTTGTCTGCGGTTCTGCTAAAACATTGAACCCAGGTAATGACGCTTATCTCACGAAACTATAAATTTTGTTGAAATGAGCACAAGCTGAAACGTTCAAAATATTGACAAATGAATATCCCTTAACCAAATTGAGCTGCGTAAAGGTTGCAAATTGTGCTAGACGGCAGTCTAACTATCTAAAATTTGCAGAACATTTGCTGATGACGAGAAACATGAGCTGTGTCCAATTATTGAACGAAAATGTATGCAACAATATGGTAACGCTTGAAACGACTTCTTTTTGATTGTAAGACTTTCGGCCATTGTAACTGTGATAAGTCCGTTGCACACTTTTTTGGTAACTCCTATCCCGTGTTTCCTTTCATCGTATGCACTTAATGTTACCCATGATGTTGTCACTCTCCTTAACCTTATACCAAGTCGTTATCGCAACAACTCCACTAACGCTTACTTTATTCTGCAAGAACATTTTACTTTGAGCTGTAATTTCAGTACTCAAACTCGCCAATAATCAAAGTAGGCTTATGACAATGCTAAATAAAATCAGTTTCTGCTCATAACCTAAATGCCATGGCTTCTTGTATTGCTCCAGCAGTGTTACAGTTTGCATGAATTTATGAATGATACTTTGAAAATTAAACTTTGCAATATGCAAAACAAGCTGCGCTGGTCGCACTGAGTTTTTCAACATCGGACAGTATTTGCATGGTGTTTTGCATTGCATTTAGCTTTAGTTTACCAAAAATACAAGTGTAAGTTGTAGCAGTGCCAGGAGGGCTCTCAGAGATTTGTATGCACACTAGCAGGCGAAGCTCCGAGTGACGGGCACGAGTGCGCGAAGCGAGGGCTTCACGAGGGCTTCGCCTGCAAGTGAGCTCACAAATTTCTGTGAGCACAGCAAGCAGTGCTACAACTGGCTTGTAATAAGGCTCAAAAAGCCAGAAGACTTTCGTCTTCTGGAATGTCATTTCTGGAAAGACTGACATTTCAGAAGACTTTCGTTTCTGGAATGTCATATCTGGAAAGACTGACATTTATTCCAATTTACAGTAGTTTAAATGCTGTTCAACCTAATTTGCATATTTATGTTGGCGGAAAGTATATAAGGAGGAGAAATTATAGATCAGAGCAATCAGTCCTGCTGGCTGTTAGCAGCCTCGCTGCGCACTCCGACAGGAGACAGGCGAAGGCCTACCGTGCAGTACAATTGTACTGCACGCCACACCGTGCAATACAATTATACTGCACGGTGTAGCGTGCAATTCAATTGTACGCACGTGGTTGTAGCATGGTTCGGTTACACTGAGCTATGTTACATTTATATGTGTCTGTTCTAATGGTCGGTTAGGATAAATGATTGGAAACTTGATTGTCTAATAAAATTTACGATGTTCATTTGTTGAGTGTGTGTTATATGAAGAGAATGGCTCACTTAAAGACACATACTATGATTAATTCCAGTTGTTGTGAACATCTGCTGCAGACAAGATACAAAAAATCACCATCTGGAATTTCACCCCATCGAAAACCTTTTTTTTATCTTGGTGCCCAGCATTGTAGGTTCTCATGAGAGACCTTTATCATGCTGCCCTCCGCAGTCCAGAAAATA
The DNA here is from genome assembly GCA_030248195.1 of Trissonchulus latispiculum. Classification (NCBI taxonomy): domain Eukaryota; kingdom Metazoa; phylum Nematoda; class Enoplea; order Enoplida; family Ironidae; genus Trissonchulus; species Trissonchulus latispiculum. The sequence goes on from JASAND010016130.1 coordinate 16,309, forward strand.
GACAAAAGGCGGAGAGGCGAGGATCAAGGATAGAAAACAAGATCCCCAAGCAGTACTGACGTACGGTTATTTCAGTCACGCCCAGGGTAGATCCAGTCATGCTGATTGGCGACTCGGTCTACCCCCCGCAGATCAATAGTCACTAGGATGGCGGAAGACTAAATACCCCACTCTGAAGGGTAAAAGGGAGAAAAACCAGAGGCTGCAGAAAGGAGTTGGAGGAGAGGACGAGTTCTCAGACAGGAAAGATGAAAATTCCACCAAACCAACTATCCAAAATATGTACAATATATTAAATTTTAAATGCACTTGACTGGGATACAGGAGCAGACACAGAAGGATCTTTTCACCCGCCATGTCCGCTCCTGCCCCCCAGTCAATTTCAGGAATGCCTAGTTCTTGTTCTTATGACTGATTTGAATGCAGGGAGATTCAGAGTCTCATTAACTGACCAGCACAAATTTAACATCCACCTCTAACAACAACTTGTTTATTATGCTCTGTAAACAGCTGTAATTCAGTAGGATGGTTTACCAGCTCGCATTTGTACTAGAGCTTCGCAGTTGCTGGTGCTGTAATGCATCATTACTAACCACAATTTTATATAACAGATATTAGAGCAATAAACTTAGCCGCCTTCCTTAAGATATAGACAGTCTGTGATGCTGACTTGACCGGTTTTGACCAATCCTTAAATGAAATATCGGTTTCCAACCAATGTTTGCATATAGCTCTAATCCTCTCCCATGACATGCAAACCTTCAGAGCCATCGAGTTCAGAGTTGAAATTTCAAAATTCGTCCATCCATTCGGCTGTCAAAAAAAGGCAAAGGGTAAATTCCATGGTAACGGGATACCAGAAGGCCACGCCAAAATGTAATTTAGCGCCCGAATCAGTGAGAGGTTATTTTCCCATGCGAAAACTTTTGTTCCAAAATAAAGTTAAACACAACGTGTTTTATCTAACGTAGAGGAGCGAATCCATCGAAAACCTATTAACATTGAAAGTATTGGCGATCGTTAAGAGTTCTAAGAAAAACAGTTTATTTTTAATTATCTAAATCAACATACAAATGTTGATATTCAAACATGCATATTTGATATTCCAATATTTTGCTTCCAATATAATGCGCTGCATTTCTTGAGTTTTGCCAAACTCACCGAGTTGTAGAAGATTGCAAGTGCTGTCTCAGTCAAATTCAGAGGATATATTTCCATGTGACACTCTCTTTTCCGACTACTACTATTCGTTGTTGAACCGTTACAATATTCAGGATCCTTGGAGATCAAACTGGCTTACTATATGAAGTAATGCGTCTGTCAAACTAACTAAGGTACACAATGTGCATTGAATGCATAGAAATGCCTTTTCTCAGGAAGTAAACTATGCATAAATCTGCACAGAAAGTTGTATGATATCAAAATTCTACACAGATTTATGCTCGTTTCTGTATAGATTTATAATTTGAAATACGATTTCTGTGCAGATTTATTCATTTGTTGTTAGAAATCTGAGTAGAATTAATGCATCACATATTATTATCTATATAGACTTTGTCTAAACCTTCTTAATGACTGCAAAGTTTCAAGGGTTCCATAACTTAAAGTCTTTTCATTTCTTTGTAGATTCTAACATAGGAATCTCACGATAAAGTGTCTATGAAGTGAATAATAGACTGCGATTCTAAATTTCTATGCATAATTATTACAATTTGTCTTGGTAATCCTTCAATACTGCGACTGTTTTCAGAAATTAGCCTCTGGAGTTCAGCAGGTTTATTGGCGAACCGTTTCATTCAACAGTTTTTATGAACAGACTATGCAAAATCTCTACAGAAATATAACCCAAGTATCAAAAGCTAAGTATATCCCATTTATTTCCTGTTATAAATCTGTGCAGATTTTGCGCAACCTTTTATTAGCTTTCATTATTTGTGGACAGATTCTATACAACAGCTCTTTATAAACAAAGCAATTCTGCACACATTTATATCCTATTCTGTTCAGAAACGTTTTTACAATTAGCAAATCTGCGCAGATTTATTACCATTAAAGAAAATTTCTGCACAGATTTATTGCATTCTGTATAGAAATAAAATGAATTCTATGCAATCAATGCACATTGTGTACCTTAGTTATTTTGACAGACGCATAAAGCAAAATTATCACACTAATGCTCAACGAATACCTCGAATCTAACCACGAAATTAAATATTTGACAGTACGAATGCATACAGTGCACTAATTTGCTGATTTATATGGCTAACTTGGTTGTAACTAAAAGTGGTGTTAATAGCTTGTTATGGCTTTTGCTCTTACATTGTAAAGCACTATGAGCAGCTTTTGTGAAGAAAACTTATATTTGTGTGCTAATAACCCGAAATGCACATTTATTGCATTGTGGATAATTGCACTGCTACCTATATTTATATATGCTGAATGCTCATGAGTAAAACAAGAGCTTCCTGGTTTCAGCGGTGGAGCAGCTCAGAACAGAAGAGCACTACTTTTCGCAGGAATGCGCCTAGCTATGATTCCTGATTCAAAGTAGTGCCTATACGACAAAGTTTGTAAGCGCACAGGCTTGCGTGCTATCCTGCACCTACCATTTATTTCCACTAATTCACACTTCGAGACACAAAACACAAGTTGCACACATGTCAGCTTCCTACTACTTGTAATTTTCACGTTTGCTGCGGATTAGACCTCTCGTTATGTGCAAAATCGAAGAATTACTGAAAGTTACTAGCAATCGACAAGTCGTTGACAATCACAAAAAGCAGCAAGCCGAAAGTTCGGTGATAATCGAAGTGTGAACAACGCTTTATGCTATTACACCTCCTGTTTAGTGTTCATCATAGATATACTCACTCGCACAAGCATGCAGAACTCACAAACCCGCAAGACATATCTTCCTGCACTTTTAGTTTCGGTTTAGATCTTAAATGCACATTTTGTGAATTAAGTAGAATAGAACACTCACTCATCTTCAGTTTAAGTTAAACGGATTGTGGTAGAATTTTAATGCTAAGCATGAGGCTACTTTCTCGAACTATCCGGTTTGCTCATTGCCTTAATCTTGTAGTTATAAATCTAAATATGAAGGGATTTCATTTTTCTATTTCGTTCTTTTCAGTATTCAGGCTTGAAGAACTGTACGTAATGTATTTATGTCTTCAGGAATGCTTCCACACACTCACAAAGGTATAGGTAAGGTATAATAATTTAATGTATTTATAAAGCTTTTGCATGTGCACGGCAGAGTTCACACACCTGTTAAGATTTGTGCGATGTTACAGTCAGCAGCTGCTACGCATTCAGCGCAAATTGCATGGCTATTCTTCTATCTTTTGTGATTATATTAATTGTGAACAATAGATTTGTTACTAGAATTAGATGATTGGCCTCTTCTTGCCAGCTTGCGAGCTGTTAAATTTTGGGTCGCGACGTTTCGCCCATCTTTACCTATGTGCGCCTTCAGGCTTCAATAGGCCGTTGATTTGATCCAGGACCGTACGCGCCACTCCAGTGTAACATTAGCACTATAGGGGGTGATTTTACTTACTTGGAACCTATACTTATTGTATTGCCCAGTTTCAATTGCACCAGCCTGAAGACGTACATAGGTAATGATGGACGAAACGTCGCGACCCAAAATTTAACAGCTCCCATGGCAAGAAAAGGCCAATCATCTAATTCTAGTAATGACACGACTACACGAAGAACGTACAGATCAGAATAGATTTGTTGTAATTCAGTCATACAGAGGTCGTTTGACCACTTCGCGTAATTTGGTAATGTATTAGTTGTCAATCATAGTACTCTTTTGATATCTTCGATTCAAATTCATCTATTGCAACATGAGTTGAATTAAAATCAGATTAAGTTAAATCAAGTTGGGCTGAAACATTTCCTTGTTGACTGGGGATCTTTTCAGGAAAGCCCCTCCCAAGCCCATATTCCTCAAAACTTAACCAAATGAGCTAAAATTTGGTATAGGTATGTTTTCGACCTAGTTCAAAAATTGCAAAATTTTTCGATTTCGCTAAATTCGATTTTTTCTCGTTCGTATGGGGAACCAACCAACCAACCAAACACTCTTGTCTTAGATTTTGCTGAAAAGGTGTACACAGGGGTTTTCGGAGTCACAGAATTGGAATCTGAAGTTATTTTCAGCTTTTTGTTAGCACACTATAGCTTTAACATTTTTAGCTTACAACTTTAGCTTGAGCTTGAGCAAACGAAATACTTAAACGAAAACAGATTTCAGATTCCTGTTCTGCAACCCCGAGATCTCCTATACACAACTTTTTTTAACAAAATCGAAGACAAGATATTTTTCGGTTTCCCTTGGTCCCCCTTACGAATCGAAAAAATAGAATTTTGCAATATTTGAACTCAGCCTGGTCGATAAGATGCTCATACCTAGTTTAATCCCTTTTGGTCAAGTTTTGCGGAATCTCGGTCTGTGAGGCTTTGCCGAAAAGACCCGTGACCGGCAAACTCACGATTGGAGCCGATTTCATCATTTGTCGTAAGTTGACCAGTGCACAAGCCACATGCAAATTGGGTTTAATTAACAATTAAACACAAGTAAAAAGCAAAGTCCCTTCTTATGACGAGAGCACCATAAGTTGGACTTCAAGTTTTTATTTCATGACGTCACAAGCCACATTTCTCGAGTTCACAAGTCCCTGCAGACAACTGCAAATTCGCACAAGTCGAAGCAACACTTGTGGCAGTAATAAGTGATCAAAAATTAATATAAACGTATTGAGTATCGCTCAATAGTTATATTTGCAAACGCATTGAGCGATAGTTGAACCTTCTCAACTTCAAAACATTTAACGAATCGTATAAACTTAATTTTATTGACATTTTTATCGCGCTAACGTTTTCTAAAAACCTCATGTTTCCTGATTAAAATTGCTATAACTTACGTTAGGAAATTTTTGTTCATAATCATAATCTTTCTCATGCGTTTAGTGTTATGCGTTATTTTGAAATAGTAAATTCAACTTTTCAACTTTTCAACGTTTCATAAATGTTATTAATTTTATTGTTTCGTTAATGATTACTGATTTGTTATTTGTATGGTTTCACTGCTGTGCATAGGATTCTAAGTTTTTTTCTGAACGCTTTGTTGCCGTCTTCCATCTCTAAATTGCTTCACTCAACTTGTGAGCACTGACGTCATTCCAGCGTGCTTACCTTCTTGTGGCTTGTGACTTGTGGCAACAAGTTTACTCCAAACTTTAATGAAACCCAATTTTTGACAACTTATGGCCACAACTCACAAGTTCCCAAGTTGCGGTTTGTGAGCCTGTTACTAATGATGAAATCGATCCCAGATTGTCTTTAGTCATAGGGTATTGAGCACACATCTAACAGTAAACATTTTATTTACTAGTGAAGCTCAATTCGGAATCCCGCTAGTGAAGAAAATGAAATCATGGACAGGACTAGTCAAGTCCAGAAGTGACATGACAGAATCACCAACTCCTGAGGATGATAGTCCTGACAAAAGCTGTGAGCCTTCAACCTACAGTGAAGACCTGTGACTTACACCTATTTCTGCTATTCACTTCCCTTCACTGAAAGAATTGAATATGGAATTAGTTTTCAATGATCTCTACAATGTTTATTGTTTCAGACTTAATATAATCTGTAAACTATGGAAGTGACAGTATGGCGATGTTCGTCGATTTTAATCAACGTGTAATTATTGTATTGATGCTATTAAGTTTATTTAACCAAAAAGCTCCTATCAAATTTATTCTACGACTACGAATTTTACCAACGCTAAGGAGCTTCATTTTACTTTTATGTTGGAATTCTTCTACTGCGAAATGCGAAACGCTATGCAGACTACCAATAAGCTAGTCAGCTCAATCCAACTCATGGCTGAAAGCAAACACGTAAATTTATTACATAGCTCTTAAAGTTTTCGAGATTATTTGTTGCTTGCAATAATTCTGGATATTCTGTAGCATTGTTTTACTCCAACCAGAGGTTACCTCTCCGAAAACCTTATCTGATTCTTGAATTGCAAGATTTGGTGTAGTTGTTTTTAATAACGATAAACATTTCTGCGGTAGAAGTTATACGAAAACGTATTCATGGTCAATATCATTGCAATTTATGTAGATACCTAATACCTATCTAAATAACTGAAACACAGAAGCTAAAGTAGTATTCTTGCTAAGATATTGTGTGCACATGCACTAAAGATTGTGTACTCGGTTATTCTGCCATAAAATTCAGTCCCACTCGGTACGGACTCCCACTCGTTACGCTCCAATTCTAAAACAATAACTATCCCTCTCGGTACTTTTGAGTCCCACTCGGTACTTTGGAATCTCACTCGGTTACTTTATTGTCTCAGTCGGATGTACTTAAGGAAATTAAGGCCATCTATATTAAAATGTACTGTCCAGCCCATATATTAACACGGGTGTCCAACCCTGAGGGGTCTACTTCGACTCTGAAAACTTCGACTTCGAAAAATTCCACAATTTTAAAGGGATCTACACCAAAATTTGGCAAACTTTGCAAATACATTTGTCGCCAAAAATTAGTAGGAAACTGAAGATTTTAGCCATTTTAAACAAATTTTTGAATACAATTGTTAATATTTTCTAAAAATGAGCTTAAATTCGCTCAGGGGTCTGCCCATTTTCTCTTCTGGACGAGAGGGTCTACCCTTT
>JASAND010016131.1:0-28310 GCA_030248195.1 Trissonchulus latispiculum
ACACAGGATGTGGGGAACGGACCAAAATAAGAAAATCGGCTATATCTCACGATAGCGAAAAGCTGGAAAGGTGCTTCAAAAAGCAAAAATGTAGAGCTCAACAAGATCTTTTGAAAGAATATAATCATAGCTGTGCAGTAACTGTTTATTAATGTAAAGCGGGATTGCGCACAGGCTGTTAGAATGCTAAAATAACTTATTTTGGAAAGTTTCTTCAAATTGCATCTTGATTTGTACCGTAAACCAACAATATGTGCCTAAAAGGAGTCACCACCTTAAGGTGGTGATTCCTTTTGGGCACAAATTGTTGGTTGGCGGCGTAAATCAAGATGACATTTGGCGAAGCTTTCCGAAATACGTTCTTTTAGCGTTCTAACACCCTCCGCGCAATCCCGATTCAAAGATTCGAGATTTCCGATCAGGGCGGTGTTCCCCAATTTCTGAAAGTTCGGCAGCAGCTATACAGTTATGACTATATTCGTTCGAAAGATCTCGTTGAGCTTCACATTTTTGCTTTTTAAAGCAACTTTCTAGCTTTTCTCTAGCGTGAGATATAGCCGGTTTTCTTGTTTTGGCGTCGAAAACTTGCCATTTTTGCAGAAATCAAATAATCCAACATTTCATGAACTACGCAAACCGTAAAATAAAACAAAGGGCTTCGATCTGAAGGTCTCACAGGGACAAATTATCCGGCGCATGATCGTCTTCGAACTGCTATTCTGTAGGCTGCTATCATAAAAAATGTAGTTTTTGCAAAAACATGACCAATTTTCTTCCGAAGATTGTGGAGCATTCATCATGCAAGCTGGAGGGCTGCTACTTAAGGTGGTGGTGGTATCCTTTTGTGCAGTGCTTTTGTGGTGTTTTTTGAAACGCTATAACTTTCGCAATTTTGGGAGTTTGAATCGAAAACCAAAAACCAAAACTGAAGAATCGGCCAAAAGTTCTTTTTATGCCTCGATATGAAGAACATATGGGCAGAGGGACGTTTTTTTGGATTTGGCTCAGCAGGTCTTAACGGTCGAAAAAATCGGCTAAATGCACAGTAGCACAAAATTTCGCAACTTCGCATTGAGTTTTCTTGCTACTCAATATGTTTTAGCCCAAACCAAGAAAAACGTCCCTCCGCAGAAGTGCGAATTTCGATTCTGCCGAAAATCTCCGGAATCCGTCGAGTAGTTTTTGAGAAATCGATGTTCCAAACAAAATAATCGCAGTTTTGCCAAAATGCTTTTTCGGCCAAATCTCTAGCTGAAAGCAGTAAAGTCCGGCTAATAGGCATTCATAAAATGTGCATTTGGACGATGTATCGATTGAGTATAACTAAGCCAATTTTGTCCTTAATATGTGGCAGTAATTTTGAAAAAACTGATTTCCTCGAAAATGGCCATTTTTTGACCCTAAAAACAGTTTTTGCTTATACTGACTTAACCACTGGAGATAACTCAAAAGTTTTAAGAGCAAAAATGTTCATTTTCGAGTCCTCTTTCCAGCCATACCAACCAATCCCGTGTCTTGTCTACCTACTGGGAGCTTAAGGCCAAAAACCAAAACTTTCTTATCTTTTGGCCTAAGAATACGGGACTGGTCCTAAAATGTTAAAGAGCACGAAAATAGGTTATTTCGTAAGTTTTAGCCCTTTGCCTAAAGGATTAAAGCCGTAGGAGTCAAAAATACCCGAAAGGAAACCAGCACCTTAACAGATGTGTTGTACACTAATATACCCAGGGACGATTTTTTAGTTTTCCCGATTGCTGCTTTCTAGCTGAAGTAATCGCTTGACAAACTTGGAAAAAGTAGGCAAAATACAGGTTACGCACACATTTCAGCTTATTTCTATATAACGAAGAGAGATTTAACAATAAATAAAAAATCGTCCCCAGCTATTTGATGGCGGTATTAGTGCTCCGAACGGTTCCACTGGAACCGGTAGAACGGGAACCGGAACCGGAAGGATTTTTAGAACCGGAACCAGAACCGGAACCGGTAGCATTTGGAACCGGCCCGGTTCCAGTGTAATTTGTCTCAGATGTTTTGAAAAATGTATCCAAAAATTAAGTTTTCGCCTGCAAATTTTCAAAATTTCTCTAGCTTTTAAGTAACACTTTCAGTCTGGAAATTCTGAAATTTTTTCTAGCTTTTGAATGTAGTCTTTTGAAAGTTTTCCGAAACCTATTATGCGGCATTATTTTTTAACAAGTAAGAGTTTTTAACTTTTTCTTGCATGTTGGTAAGATATGCAATTACTTTTGAGCTGATGATTCCTTTTTGGAGTAACCAACTTTGAAGCTCTAATAATAATAATTGTTTACTTGGAGCAAGGTCTGTCTCTTGTGCATTTTATTGTGCACATGCACACTTTTTCCAAGCTGCACACTTGAATTTAATAATGCGCACTTAAATGCACAGTCAAATTATACTTCCGCTAACCACAAAGTGCCCTAAAAACTTTCGAATGTGCTTCAAATTTTAAAAAAGCTCTACCTTTTAGCTGGGGGCTGCCGTCCCCAGACCTCCGCTTCTTCTTGCTATTTTTCGATCAGAGCAACGTCGCAAAGACCTTACTTCTGTTCTATTCTTTCTTGTTTACAAAAGCCACTAATTAATTATTGAAATATTTTGGCTTTGGGTTGTATTTATATACTTATATATGTCCCTTCATTGTCAGAAATAAACGACTGGATTAAGCCAATTTCTCTTAAAGTATTTCTTCACATTTTTTCCTTTACAACGGTTCGACGCGTACAATGCTAGCTCTCTTACTGCTGTTTGTTAATCTGTTAAAACGACAAGAAATTGTTCAGAAAAATTTTTTAAAATGCAACATTTTTTCCAAAATTTTTTTCCAATAAAAACATTTTTTCCAAAACGCACCCGATTTTCTAAAATGCACAAAAAATGCACAAATATCCGATATCTATCAAAAACAAACCCTGACTTGGAGTTAGGAAACTATCTTTATATCAAAATATAGCCTAAGATTTCTTTTTCTAATAGATATATACCTGGAACCTAACTTTGGTTTTCTAGAGTTTTCACTGAATATTAGAATGGGTGCATACAGATTTTCGCAATTTTCTCTTAGTAGACAGTCGTTGACAAACAAACATATGAATTCTTTACTGTTTCCAAATTTTTACATTTTTCCACTTCTTACAGCTACAATGTACCGCCAAATGTCAAAAAATAAGATTCCAGTGTATATGTCTTGCTGTATCTCGCTACTTTAATGCAAAAAAGAAACATGACTATAGTCTAGCAAACTTAAACTGGACTAAAAGAGTGAATTTTGTGGAGAGTTTATTATTTAGTTAAGTATGACAATGTATATATTTTCTGAAAGCTCAGAAATCAAGAGATTTCAAAAATTTTTAAAAATTCTAAAATTTTAAAATTCCAAATTTCAGAAATTTTAGAAGCTGTAGGAAAAGAAAAAATAAACGAAAAGTAGTCGAGTTTGGTATCAAATGAAAGGTCTCGTTCAGGAGAAAGCGAATATGTATCAATTACGCGGATTTGGGGCGGCACGTGGTTCCAGCGGGCCCATATCGCGAAAAGTTAAAGTTGCTCCAATCGCTACAAACTTGGGCTCATTTGAAAGCTCTCATCACGCTGAGTGAAAGTTATAATCGGGTCATCGCTCAAAAATGCTGTCTGTGAAAGTTATCCCTCTTTAAACCTCAAAAATGGGCTGTTTGGACACTTGTGGAGTGTTTAATCTAGGCTAGCGAAAGCTGTGAGCTGAATCAAGTCAAGCCAGTACCCTACATTTTGGGTCTCATCATTATACACAACTACGTAAAAATTGCAGCTTTGGATCTTCATGCATGCGTAAGATAAGCTAATTTAAACAAACTTCAAAGGAACCGACACGGCGGCTTCTTTGAAGTTTGTTTAAATATAACTAATTATATATATATATAACTAATTATACACGTACATAGGTCTAATGTGGAGTGGATTCATTGCCATGTACGTCATTATGGATAAGCTCAAATAATCAAATCCAATTTGAGCTAATCCAAGGAAAAGTACAGGCAATCGTTAAGGAATTATGCAGCTAGAATTATGCAGAGTATATAACAGTAGAGTATATACATATATACATACATAATATTATATAACACATGTGTAACGGAGGATTTGGGGTTCTCAGCAATCCTGTCAACTATCAACGTTTTAGTGGTTTTAATTAACCGCAAAATTTCAGTAGCAACAGGTTTCTGTTAAAAATACGGTCAATCTTAAGTATGGGAGCCATAGGTGTAAGGGAGATTCGGGGCGGAGTTCGGGCGGGGGCTCAACTTTTTTGACTCAACTCAACTCAGCCCCCAACTTTTTTGGAGGCCACCTCTGGAGAACCCCCAGCCCCAACCCTCCCCCCAAAAACCTTTTGTGCCAATAATAGCATTTTCAGCCGTTTCTAATGCCGATAAGCATTCAACTATGAAGTCATTTTGACATTAGACAGTGTTTTTAAACCTGAAAGCTTGACTGTCAACATGTTTTCAAGACCAAAATAAGGTCAATAGTGAGTCAGAAAGCCCATAATACAGTTAAAAACGTGTATTTCTGTAATAAACACTTTAAGCCAAAAATCTGGACATTTTTTAAAAAATGTTCAAGATTTACACTACAAAGTACAAATACCCAATTGTAGGCCGTTCGTTCGTTAGCCCTTCCCCCCTACGTACCCCCCCCCCCAAAGTTCTGGCAGGGCGTTGAGAGCACAGGTGTAAGGCGGGCAGTTGGGGGAGGGGGTAGCCCCCCCAGAAATTTTTGTGGGGGACGTCGCAGTTGGGGGGGGGGGGCAGGGGAAGTTGCGCCGCCGGCGCGAAAAACTGCCACCAATTGGGTATTTTTCGGGTACATTTTACAAAACTTTTCAGAAATGTCCAAATTTTTGGCTTAAAATGTTTATCAGTGCGAATACACTTTTCTGAACTTTATCGTGGGCTTTCTGCCTCATTATTGACCTTATTTTGGACTTGGAAACAAGTTTTCGAGTTCAAAAACAATGTCAAATGTCAAAATTGCTTCATAGTTGAATGTTCATTGGAATTGGAAACGGCTGAAAATGCGAGTTTTGTCATAAAAATAGAAAACTTTTTTGGGGGAGGGTTTAGGAGGGTCCTGGGGAGTTGGGGGGGTCTCCACAGGGGCCCCCCAAAAAAGTTTTGGGGGAGGTCCCCCATCCCGAATCAAATCTCGGTTTGTTTGCACCTATTGTTTTGGGTGCCCCTTCCACCTCAATAACATCGAGCCAGACCTTAGCTAGTAAACTTTTATCGTTCCAAAACAAAAATTGCAAATTTAAAAGCAATTTTTAAATTCGTCGCTGACTCATAAAGATTTTCAAGGAGTGGCTCATTTCCAGGAAATCTATGCACATTCGCAGAGCAAATAAAAGCCTATGACTCGAAAGTGGGGCTTTATACCTCTATTTAGCAGTCCCCAGGTTTTGATTGAATTTATACATTATTTAAAGGTGTCTCAAATAAGCTCGTGTCTCAATTGTATTTCAGTCCAAATTCACTGTCTCAATTGGATTTAGCTTTGACTCAACAAGTGGGACTGCTAAGTTGAGGGAGGTAAGAACGTCCTTGCATCATGCAATCCGTACTGAAGATTGGAGGGAGCTCTTCTTTGCTGATTTACAACTTGGCATGGATCAATCTAGTGGTTGATTTGCTGTAACGATACAAAAATGTCTCGCATTGCACATTTCCAGTATTGTGCTATGTAGAACAAAGAGGGGAAACCATCCATCGCTTGAATGCAAATTATCGAATACGTAAGATTTTCCTTAGCAAGTGTTAATTGTCAAGCAAGACATTCTAACCAAGAATTCTAATTTAGATTACCAAGTGGTATTGGATTGTAGTCTGACGAAAAAATGTGGGGAGAGAATTGTTTTATATATACCGATCTTGGGGTTCATTTTTGCTGCAGCAATGTATATATTTTCTGAATCACCATTGCATCAACATTCCCTTAGATGAAAGCGAAATTTTAAAAAATTAAAAATCATCAAAAGAAGAATAGTTTGGTTCTCAAAAATCAGTACTACTGATTCAGTAGATGCCAGGAACTAGCCGTTTGGTGGAAAATTAGCACATGCCCAAAACATATTGTATGCCACATATCAGTGTGGGACTGCTCACCTCTAGTTAACAGTCCCGACAAGTATTACTGTTTTATAGTTAATTGAAAGATATCTCAATAAAATTTATTGATGTCTCATTTAGCTTTTAATGAAATTAATAAAGTATAGCTTCTGAAACTAACAAGGGTTTTTGAGTGTTTTTTAAGAAAAAGTGCGAAAACACAAAAACAAAATAAAAACTATGATTTGCGGAAAATCAAAGAAGTGAAGGGTTGCAATTTTTTTTCTGGTTTACGGCCACATGATGATTGTTTTTTACATTTTGTTTAGGGTTTTTCAAACGTTTCTGCTTTTTCAGAGTCTGCAGTCACAGTGCTCCGGTGATGACAGTGACATCAGGGAATGTTTGGCAGCCGCGGACAGGATGACTGCAGAATTCGCAGACATTGTGACGTCGGAGAATCTTGCGGTGATGGAGCGTCATCGCGACGAGCTCTGGGATCGCTTCCGTGTCGAGAAAACTCCTCTGGCTAGAATGTCGAAAAGGTGAAATTTCATTAAATAAAATAATCATTAATAAAATAAATAAAATATCTACAACACCCAGTACTTCAGCGTTAATCACCCGCTGTCTCCGTTTTAAATTGCTTGACTAAAGTTGACACGAAAAAAATTTGAGCCAATAAGTTTATGCAATAAACTGCTGTTTTGTGAACCCGGAGTTGGGATGGACCGCGCATGCTGATTGTCAAAACATTTTGTACCCATAGCCATAGGGGAAGTGAACAATTGCGGGCACAGTATACAGTAATTATTGCAGAAATGTTGCACTTGTTTGTTACTAAATATTTGTTTCGTTTGTTGAATTAATACAATACAATACAATACTTGCTGGTGTGAAGGATTTAACATAATACTATGATTTGGTCCACCACGGACTTTATGATTGTGCTAATAACGACAAATAAACTGGTTTATTAATTAATTGTTAACGTGAAAATGTAGAACGTTAGATAGATAACTGAGTAACAATGAAGTGTGTGGCATTTTACACAGTTGCTTGCACGTTGTAGTGGTATTAACTTTGTATATACATTCTGCAGATATAAGCAACCAAGAAAACAATTGCGGGCTCAACAGTAGCTGCGTGTTGGAATACAGATTTTAATCTGTTATTGTTCATGTTAACATTTTAAATTTTTCTGTTTATTTAGTGCCTGTTGTCAATTTGTGTACCGATAACCAACCAGAATTGGTCATACAAAGAACTCATACAAACTGGTGTAGTCTACTAGCAGAAACGAACTACTACAAGAATCTACAAAATACTACAAGATCTACTACAACAAAGATACTTCATGGGCTCTTGCTGCTTTGCCGCCTTGCAGCCTGTCACTATAGCTTTCTGAAGGCTAATTAAAGTGTATCCAAACACATGGAATTTATATATTCCAAAAAGCTCGGACAAGTACGGAGTTTATTGCTTTCTAAAACAAGGATATCCAGTCCACATAACGCTGAAGAATTAAGAGCATCAAAAGTGGGTTAAAGTTCTGGAAATTTTAAGACTAGTAGTTGCCGCTGTCATACGAGTGGCCGGATTTGTTATTTGTACATACAGATTTTTTGAAATGGAAGTTTTTGAGATATTTTAATTTCAACGTTTTCGAAAGTACACCCACACCAAATTCCAGCTCAATTAATGAATACTTGCTACTTCAACGGCTGCAGGAAGCTTCTACACAGTCTTATTCCGACACTGTCGAACTATACAAAATTGAAGGCTATAGAAAAGAAAATACAAACAAACATCATATACAATATCATATACAATAAAACTAAGCCAGAAATAATATGCCAAATTCAGCCTTATTGCTTGCACCTTATAGCTGTATTCTTTTCTTATACAACCAAAAAATTTCAAATTTTTGACGAAACTTCAAATTTGAAGATTCAGAGTGAGGTCGCCGGGTACCAAACTTTGTAGTCACTAACTTTATATCACTAATTTTCGGATATAATATACCCGTATATGTGACCAAAAACAAGACAAATTTTTTAGTCCAGGGTCAATCCAGTTGAGAGATATTGCAGTTCAAATCCCTACAATTTGTATTTACGCCAGTATGCCTTGCTGATGACTTCGAAGTCTCGTACAGATAGGATGACAAAAGACTACGGCATAACAAATGCATTTTAAACCCTCTTACATGCAGGTATTTATCTATTTATTATTGCATAAATTACGATGAGCCAAGGCAAGCAACGGGCGAGAGACGGAATTTGAACAATTTGCTCATTCCGACTGTTATTTACTTCCATCCTTAACTCGCTCTAACTTTCTCATACTTGCTTTCTAGATTCTTTTTGTTTTTAGGGTACTTCAAGTTATAACAGCGTACACTTGTTTGAAAATTCACTGTCAGATACAGGTGTAAAGCTAGAAGTTAGCTAAGTGAAACAAGAGAGATAAAAAGTTTTTGTTGTTTACTGCGAAGAAAGAGTTTGGCTAATTTTGCTATATTTTACAATGTTACAAAACAATTCGTAAATAATACGAAAAATTCACAATAAATAATTCTACTTGTTTTCTAATTTGAAAACAAGTAGAAAAAATTTCGAATTAATTTCTAATTGTTTCTAATTTGGAAAACAATTAGAAAACAATTTGAATATTGTTTTCTGATTGTTTTCTACATTAGAAAACAATTAGAAATCAATTAGAAACCAATTAGAAATTTCATAACTGTAGAATACAATTAGAAAGCATTTAATTTTTTCTAATTGTTTTCGCTTCGTGTGTCCTTGGGGGGGATGTTTGTTGGTCTCCCTCCAGAGGGGCTCCCCCCGCCCACCCCAAATCTCCGTTACACCTATGGTCGCCAACCCTGCTTCCTAAAAAATTCTTTCTACCCCCTGCCCCCAAATTGGCCTTCGGCTAATCCCCCCCCTAAAAATTTTCAACCCCCTACCAGAATTTTTGCAAATTTTTAGCCAAAAATCCGAAAATTTTAAAAAATGAAAATTAAAATTAATTAACTAAATTAAAAATTACTAGTGAAAAATTGCTAAAATTCGCTTAATTACTAAGGTGCTGTGCTGGTATCCTTTTGTGCAGTGCTTTTGTGGTGATTTTTCGAAACGCTGTAAGTTTCGTAATTTTGGGAGTTGGAAAGAGCTTTATACATCGTTTTAAAGCTTATAATCGGTACATTAACATGAGTTTACGAAAATAGCAAAATTGGCAAAAAATTTCCGACATGTTGACACCTGACAGCCTGAATATAGACCTAAAATTTTTGAACATCGATTTCTCAAAACTGTAGAATCGGCCAAGATTTTTTCTAGTGCCATTATATCAAGGACATGTGGGCCTAGGCATAGGTGTATATACCTTGAGAAATCGTTGGGGGAGGGAGTAGCCGAAATTAGGGTGGGTGGGGTCAGCCGGTTTGAGGTGGGGTGGGGTCCTTAAAAATCGAATTTGGGGGGGGGTAAAAAATTTTTTCCGTCAAAAATTTAGAAAAAATTTGCGAATTCGCTGAAACAACGTTATTTCCAACAAAAAATCAGCAATATTTCTTCATTTTTGCTCATTTATTCGAAAAACGTGGAGTTTTAGGCAAAAATTCGAATTTTTGAGGGTGGGGTCTGGAAAATTTGGGTGGGTGGGGTCTGGGAGTTGGCCATTTGGGGGGGGGGTGGGGTCTGCCTCCAAAATTTCGAGGGTGGGGTCGGCACTTTTCCATTTGGGGGAGAGGTCCCCCCCACCCCCCAGGTACTACACCTATGGGCCTAGGGACATTTTTTTGGATTTGGCTCAATAAGTCTCAGTGCTCCAGAAAATCCAGCAAATGCGCGATGACACGAAATTTCTCAACTTTGAAAGAAGAAAGAAGAAAGAAAGAAAGAACGTTTACTCAGATATAAGCAAAGAAACATTTACTTCAGTAACCAAAACCACAACACGTATGCATATATACGTACATCACTGTTTCAGTCGTTAGTCAAAAGGTTAGTTTAGCAATAAACATGCAAAAAGAAGTAAACAAACCAAAAATAAAGTATATCATGAGCGGGACGAGGGAGGACCGAAGTGATCAACTGACCCCCCGCCCCCTGAGAAAGTGTGACAAATCCAGATTTTCTAGGTGTAAACAGAATTGGGTAATCTTACACTTTAGGGGGTAAAAAGGTTTTTGATGGAACAAATTCGACTAAATTTTGCGAAAATGTGCCTACGGGGGTTTTCAAGGGTGGCGGTTTCAGTAAAAATACTAATTTTAATGCAGCTCTCAATCCGCGGTCTCTATGGCGCCGAACCCGGTTTTCGGGAGGTGAGCCCGTGGGAAAATTTTTTATTTGAAGGCAGATCTCTACAAAACTTAGTTCGAGGGGGTTTTCGGGGGCGCAGAATTCGAATTTAAGGCCTGCTTCCCTGCCCGACCAACCAATTTTGCTCTGGCGACCTCCCACCCCCGTGGTTCCGACCCCGTGGGAAAATTTTTTATTTGACCTCAGAACTCGACCAAAATCGACCCCCTGGGGTTTTCGGGGACGTAGAATTCGAATTTGAGGCCTGTTTTGGCAGCAAGCTACTCTTATATATAATATATATATATATATATATATATATATATATATATATTTGTGCAATTTTTATCAGAGTTAATATTTTCAATATATGTATCCGTTGTTTTAGATTTGATTTCCCGGTGTTTATAATGGCTGGTAGGGGTGCAGCCAGAGGGCGTGGCATGCGTGGTCATCGTGCACGGCGTCCCGGTCGCTATGTAGCAGGCCCAGGTAGACCAATTTCGTCCAGGGAGCACATCGTGGATCCAGCACTGGTCGTTGCACTATAATATATATAAGAGTAGCTTGCTGCTAAAACAGGCCTCAAATTCGAATTCTACGTCCCCGAAAACCCCAGGGGGTCGATTTTGGTCGAGTTCTGAGGTCAAATAAAAAATTTTCCCACGGGGTCGGAACCACGGGGGTGGGAGGTCGCCAGAGCAAAATTGGTTGGTCGGGCAGGGAAGCAGGCCTTAAATTCGAATTCTGCGCCCCCGAAAACCCCCTCGAACTAAGTTTTGTAGAGATCTGCCTTCAAATAAAAAATTTTCCCACGGGCTCACCTCCCGAAAACCGGGTTCGGCGCCATAGAGACCGCGGATTGAGAGCTGCATTAAAATTAGTATTTTTACTGAAACCGCCACCCTTGAAAACCCCCGTAGGCACATTTTCGCAAAATTTAGTCGAATTTGTTCCATCAAAAACCTTTTTACCCCCTAAAGTGTAAGATTACCAAAAAGGTTATTCAGAGAGGCCGTTCTGCAAGCTGGAGGTAGACTTAATCTTAGGTTATGACTTCTTGTGCGAACCGGATTTGCAAAAGTAAAAGCTAGCCTAAAAGGAATATCCACCAAACCATGTAAAATTTTATAAAACAAAATTAGATCGGTATGCAAGCGCCGAAGTTCTAATGATTTTTGTATTCAGTTTTTTCACAACTGGAGATCTTTTAGCTCAAACCAAGAAAAATGTCCCTCCGCAATAGGGCGAATTTTCATTCAGCCAAAAATCACGCGATTCTATTGGGTAGTTTTTGAGAAATCAATGTTCAAAACAAAATAATCGCAATTTTGCCAAAATGGTTTTTCGGCGAATTCTCTAGCTTAAAGCAACGAACTCCAGCGAATAGGTATTGATAAAATGCGCAATTGGACGGTGTATCGATTGAGTATAAATAAGCCGAAATTGTCTGTAAGATTTTTGGCAGTAATTTTGAAAAAACTGATTTCTTCAAAAATGGCTATTTTTTGATCCCAAAAATCGTTTTTGGCTTATACAGCCTTAACCACTAGAGGTAGCTCAAAAGTTGTAAAAGGAAAAATGTTCATTTTGGTGCCCTCTTTCCAGCTATAACAACTAATCCGGTGTAGCATCTATGTACTGAGAGTGTGGTGTCTGCAATTAACATGTTACTGTTACATTGTTAATTGTTATTGTTGTGTAATATGCAAATTAGTTTACTGCCTATATAAGTGCCTGTTTTCTGTGAGTAAATCAGTCTGCTTGTTCTCTCTTCTCACAGTCGCCCACTACATTTGGCGCACTGTTTGCCTGCCTACGAAGAAGGCGAAGGAAGCAGACGTTGCCAGGCCACTGCTAGGCCTAGAAGACTGAAGACTGCTGAGCCGCGCCCAGGCTCGAAGAAAGAAGACTTTCAAGCCGCCTCCAGGCTTGAATGACTGCTCTGCCAAGGCCGTTTCCAGGCCGAAGAAGAGGTCGGAGTCGCTTCCAGACTCCGTGCGCAGGCCGTTCCAAGGCCGAAGAAGACGAAGTCAGAGCTGCTTCCAAGGTCTGTTCCTTGGCCGTTCCAAGGCTGAAGCAGAGGAGGTCAGAGTCACTTCTCGGTTCTGTTCCTTGGCCGTCCCAAGGTCGAAGAAGAGGTCGGAGTCACTGCCAGACTCTGTGCGCGGGCCGCTTCAAGGCCGAAGAAGACGGGTATCCGACCCATTGCCAGGCTCAAGACCGCTCCAGGTCGAAGACTCCAGAGTCACATCCAGACTCTGTGCGCAGGCCGCTGCAAGGCCGAAGAAAGAAGCTCAGTGGGCTGTTCCAGGCCTACATTCAGAATTTCAGGCCATCCCCTGGCCGAAGAGTTCATCGAGCCAGGCCGTCCCCAGGCCGAAAAGCCTTCATTGGAAGTTGGACTGTTGCTGTCCAAGAACTGCTTCAGGTTACAGGAGAAGACGACGTGTTGAGGGACCCTAGCTGTTTCAAAGCCAGGAATGCTGCAAAACGAGGAAATGCCGACAGTCCTCGTGACCGTTTCTAGGTCAACTCTGCCAGTTGCTTGTAGACTCCAGTTGCTGCCACTGCAAGGCTCAGCTGATACGACGGTGGTCCCTATCCAAGCCCATCTGAGGACACAGGTGCGTGGAATCAGACAAGTGGATCAAGATGTCGAATCTGTATTCGGGTAAAGGGAATGAGGTCACCGGTTTGAGGCCCCAAGCCGTCCGGATGATGCTACAGGGAGGACACCCTCTCGCTGCGATGGTAGTCCTATGTCTTTCGGATGGTAGGAATCTACGGGTCCCAAACAGGGTCGTCAACGGGAACTTATGGCGGATGCATATACCAGGTGTGAACTTGCCATTCTGGGCTATCCATACATGGAAGGTGAAATTCCGGATATGGGATGGTGCTTCGAGCTATGAAGTTCACGATGCCGTGGTTGGGGGAGTCGTAGCGGACACTCTCATAATGGATCCGGGCCATGATTCCTTGACGAGACGGACAATGACTCTGTCTTTCATGTCGAGCTGTTCTGACCCAATCACTGTGGAACTGTTCAGGGTTTTCAACCCTCCATGGGAGAAAGGGTGATGTGGTGTCTGCAATTCACATTAGTTTACTGCCTATATAAGTGCTTGTTTTCTGTGAGTAAATCAGTCTGCTTGTTCTCTCTTCTCACAGTCGCCCACTACAGAGAGAATAAGGGCAAAAAACAAAACTTTCTTATCTTTACACCTAAAAATGCGGGACTGGTCTCAGAATGTTAAAGTGCACGAAAATAATGTATTTGGAAAGTTCCATCCACTTTCATGAAGAATTAAAGCTTGTAGGGTCGAATTTACACAAAGCGATATCAGCACCTTAAAAATCGCTAAAAATAGCTGAAAATTGAAAACATTTTTCAGTTTTTCAACGAACCCTTCCTCCCCTCCCCTCCCCCAAATCGACTTTTTCTGACCCTCTCCCCCTTTTTTGCCAGACCCACCTCCCTACTTTTTTCAAACCCCCACCCCCCTTTTTCGCCAGCCACACCTATGCCTCCACCCCAAATCTCCGTTACACCTACGCCCATTAGGTGTGACTGGGCACAAAACTTGTGTGTGGGATGTTTCGGCTCGGAGGGACGAGGGAATTTTCGAAAATCCTCTTGAGATTTTGATTTTTTCAATTTTGGCCACTGACCATATATCCAACCATATAGCCATGGGGGAAAACCCACATTTTCGGATTTTGGCTGAACGTTTTTGTTATAAGGGCTAGCTGAGAACTTTACAATTTACATATATACCATCGTATAGTCAGAGGGGGGAAAACATGACGGAAAAGAAGGGGGAAAAACATGGTCGCCTACTCCCCAACCATAGCAGTTGTAGCTGCCTAGTACGTATAGCCCATTAGAAAGAGCAAGTCTAGAAGTATACCCTACAGTACCAGATTGGTTTCTAAGTTTGATTCTGTAAGTACAGTACTTGACCAAAGTTGACCTCCCAAAATTGGCCAAAATGCTAAGGATTTTCGAAAGTTTGCAAGTCTATATCTTAATATCTAACCATCTATCAAACTTTGGCTACTATACATAAATTGGCATGCGGGCATAATTTGACTTGCTCTATCACATGGCAATAGTGGTTTTCCCCTGCGTACACCCAGTAAAAAAATTTGACCATGTTTTCCCCCACATTGGGTCCACTAGAGCGGGGAAAAACATGGTGACCAAATTTTAAAATTTTTGCGTATGCTTCAGGAAGGCGTAACTAATGCTTCTATAGGAAAGAGAATGCTTTAAAACCACTAAAAACCTCAAAATATGCCAACTTTGAGCATTTTTGAAGCTTCTAGCTCGAAAATTTGATTTGCAGCATCAACTTTCCAGGTTTCATAAGTTTCTATGGTAAAAATGAAAATTTTGAAAAAACTTAAAAAATGATTTAATATTGCAATTTTTAACACAACTAACTGGTTTCTAGTGATATTCTGCATATTATGGCCAGTTCCCAGCAGGTTTCATGCCCAAACAGGTTAGGTACGGCGGATTTAGCATTTTGACCAAAAAATCTGGTTTTAAGCTTGCTGTGAGGTGAGAAGGGTGCCTAGGTAGTTTTGCACGCTAAAAACAGCTGAAACAATGCTTTTAAACCATTCTAAATGGTTGGTTGGTAGAGATCCGTGCCATGTTTTTTCCTCGCACCATGTTTTTTCCCCGATTTGCGGGTAAGAAAAACGTGGACAAATCCTATTACTGCCAAAGCTGAGTGAGGTATAAGAGAAGTTTGAATATACGATTGGATAGGTATTTGCCCACGGTACATAACGGTATACTCAAACCGATCCAAATCCAAGCGAACAAAAAGTTGGAGGCTTGCTTCCCTATTCATGTTTTTCTTCCCCCCCCCCTGACTATATATATACTTGGCGTACTTAGAATTTTCTTTTAAGTCCATTTGCTCTTCTCTAGGTTGTACTGTTAGGCCGGTATATATAATGCAAAAAGTAGCGGGGGAAAAACCCAGTGGGGGAAAAACCCAAATGGGGGGAAAATAAACCCACCCCTCATTGGTCTTAAAATTTGTCGTAGCGCGATTCTGACACTTCCAGTGTAAAATTCAACTCTTTTTTAGTTAGTATGAATCAAAAGCCCGATCTAGGTAGCTTTTTTGAGATTTCATGTGCCATTGAAAATGCAGCATCAAATGGGCAGGTTTCATAAAGTTTAACGCATAAACATAGGGCACTTTTTGAAAAATGCTAAAAACGACGTAATTTGATAAAACTTATTATTCTAACATGTAGAGAATGGTTTATTACGTAAAATTGACTATTAAAAGTCACAATTAGACTTATGCTGGGTCCTCCAGCAGCGAAATTGCACTTTCAGGGTTTTTTGCCTCTAGCTACCCAGGTATTCAAAATTGCCAAAATCTGACAGCATAGGGCGACGCAGCGTCCTCGATAATGCTGTACTATGGTCACGAATTGTTTCCCTGTTGAGTTGGTAAAAAATTTTCAAAAAAATTTGGGTGGGTCCCCCCCCCCAAAGTGGGTTTTCCCCCGTCACGTTTGGCAATGTGCCAGACTAACGGTGCATCGGATCGGTCTAATTTTTGCTGTGTGCAAAGAGGAAGACTTGCCATTATTGCAGATATTTGCAAAGCTTTTCTAGCTCAACCCAGTCAAAAGTTACATCGGTCCAAACTTTTGCAAAATTTGGGCATGGTTGGACCAAAAGTAGGTGTCATTTTCAAAATGTCATAAAATGTGCAGGAGTGAACCAAATGACTTGATCCTTGCACACATAGGTTAGAAAGAATCGCGCTTTCTGCTCCTATGTTTTGGAGCTCCTAGCTCCAACCCGTGACCCAGGAGCCAGGAGGCGGGTGGGTTTTTCCCCCCAAAAAGGGGGTGGGTTTTTTTTGGGAAAAACTTTTCCGGGGTGGGAGGTAACATACTTTTTCCAGGGACGTTTTTATACATGAAAATTATATAATATTGTCATTGTGATTACAGAAAGGCTAGGTCATTTGCCAAGTTGTAAAACAACGATCCCGTGAGTGAAGCAAAGCGTGGAGAATTTAGACAACAGACACACGTGGTCCCCGCCCCCCAGAAGTTGAAGAATTTTCTGAAATTGTATAAAAATCCGTCATGTGTAAACTTTTACATTAATTTAATTTACAGTTAAATTAATTAACCAAATATATAAAGCGAAAAACTAATATATATATATATATATGTATATATATACGCAGTGAAAAATTTAATTACAGCAAATACAAGGGAATGGAGGCGGATAAAGAGGACAAGTAACTTGGTGGGTGGGGTCAGCTGGTTTGAGGTGGGGTGGGGTCCGGCAAAATAGAATTTGGGGGGGGGGGCGGGGGTAAAAATTTTTTCGTCAGAAATTTAGAAAAATGAGCTATTTTGCTAAAATAACGATATTTACATTTATACAAGTAACAAAAATGCTCCGCACAAAAGGAGATAATATGTGTGTTGAGCCTATGTCTATCCATTATAATCGCCTAAGTCCCCACCCCACCCCACCACAGAACTCTACAGCCACTTTGAGCATGCAGTTCTATGACAAACGTTGCTCAGCTCGCTTAGGGCTTTCATTTGGTACCAAATTTGACCACTTTTGAATACTTCCATTTTTGACCGAAAATCGCCCAAGTCCCCACCCCACCCCACCACAGCACTCTACAGCCACTTTGAGCATGCAGTTCTATGACAAAAGTTGCTCAGCTCGCTTAGGGCTTTCATTTGGTACCAAATTTGACCACTTTTGAAAACTTTCATTTTTGACCGAAAATCACCTAGCACTCTACAGCCACTTTGAGCATGCGGTTCTATGACAAAAGTTGCTCAGCTCGCTTAGGGCTTTCATTTGGTACCAAATTTGACCAATTTTGAAAACTTTCATTTTTGACCGAAAATCGCCTAAGTCCCCACCCCACCCCACCACAGCACTCTACAGCCACTTTGAGCATGCAGTTCTATGACAAAAGTTGCTCAGCTCGCTTAGGGCTTTCATTTGGTACCAAATTTGACCACTTTTGAAAACTTTCATTTTTGACCGAAAATCGCCTAAGTCCCCACCCCACCCCACCACAGCACTCTACAGCCACTTTGAGCATGCAGTTCTATGACAAAAGTTGCTCAGCTCGCTTAGGGCTTTCACTTGGTACCAAATTTGACCACTTTTGAAAAATTTTATTTTCGACCACTTGACCCCCACCCGACTGACCCTTCAAACGGCAAAGTGGAACCAGCCCAGCAAAATAGGTACGTCGGACGGCAAAACGGATACCGGGAATGAGCTGGGCACACCAGAAAACCCCTATAGACAAAGTTTTGAGAGGCCAGGTAGAGCCTACTATGGACCTCCAGGAAGCGGTTTCCGACATGACCCTCCAGACGGCAAAGTGGAACCAGCACAGCAAGATGGATGAGTCCTACGGCAAAAAGGACACCGGGAATGAGCTGGGCGCACCAGAAAACCCCTATAGACAAAGTTTTGAGAGGCCAGGTAAAGCCTACTATGGACCTCCAGGAAGCGGTTTCCGACTTGACCCTCCCGACGGCAAAGTGGAACCAGCCCAGCAAGATGGGTGGGTCTGACGGTAAAACTGACTGCGGGAATCGATTCTCCGTGCCAGAAAACCATTGTATGGAAGATTTGAGCGTTCAAAGTTAAATAGATAGCGAGAAATTTCGATTTTTCATTTTTTGAATTTTCGCCATCTTTGACGGGCCACTGTGGTCGCTAGGGAAGTGATAGAGAAACGCAACCTGGACCGTTAGTTAGTTCAATATATGTAATTTCTGAATATAAAAAGAAATCAGCTCCAGCTCGTAACGTTCGACCTGAGCGACGACCACAAAAATGGTCACTTTTCGCTATGAGCCGACTTTGCGGCGCCACTGCGGCGCTGTGGCGCAGCTGCGGCGCAAAAAAAGTTGTGATTCTTAAATTCTTTAGAGGGTACTACTAGACCCCATAGCCCTTTAGGTTGGCCCACCGCTGCAGATCACGTGAAAGCGGCGAACATTATGTACAATACAACCATCAAATAGGAGAAACCGGAAAAAAAAACATCGCCGCCATAACCGGTCCGGGGCGCAACTTTTTAACGGTAAGTGATACGGGGCTGAAACTTCACAGACATACTAAACTCGATGTGCTCTACAATTTGCGCATGAAATCTGCGCAGGATCTGCGCAGGATTTTGCGCAGCTTCTGCGCAGCTTATTTTACACTGTCTCCAGCCACTTTTCACACATATTATAGGGGTCGCTGCCGCGACCCCTATGATATTTTATATTTACATTTACAAATAACGAAAAAACAACAATATTTCAACGTTTTTGGTTATTGATTCGAAAAAGTTAGAATATTTGCGAAAAATTTCGAATTTTTCCTGATTTTGAGCCAAGACTTTGAAGGCGGGGTCTGGGGATTTGGCCATTTGGGGGTGAGGTCTGCCTCCAAAATTTTGAGGGTGGAGTCGGGACTTTTCCATTTGGGGGGGGGAGGGGTCGGGGTTCCCCTCCCCACCCACCCCCCAGGTACACCTATGGTCTGAGCCCCCCAGAAGTGAAAAATTTTTTGAAATGTGGAAAATTCAGTAATTCAATCGTTTAAAAAGATTATTTAACGCAGCCAATGTATTATATATATATGGCCGATCGGTAAAATATTTTATGACAAAGTTATATGTAGTTAAATATATAGCAGGGTAACTGTTGGCACGGAAAGGATGAGTTGGGCTTGGAGGTGCAGACTCCCCATATGGATTCGTCCGCCGGCCGCCACAGAAGAAGGAGAAGAAAGGATGAGTTATTGAGTTGCGTATATAATCGATCAGTAATATAATCATACAATCGACTATGGCAAGGCATCCAATATATATATGGCTAGATCAAAGGTGTGTTAGGGGGAGTAGGGGGACCCCTCCCCCCAAATGGAGGGGTTATCGACCCTCCCCCCTAAAAATTTTTTCTACCGCTCCCCCAAATTGGCCTTCGGTCGACCCCCCCCCCTTAAAATGTTCAACCCCCTACCTAAATTTTTGCAAAGTTTTAGCCACAAATTCGAACTTTTCAAAAAATTAGCGAAAAATTGCTAAAATTCGCTTAATTATATACCTTAAAAATAGCTAAAAATAGCTGAACAATTGAAAAAAACTTTTCAGTTTTTTAAAGAAAAACCTATTTTTCGCCGACCCCTCCCCTCCCCTCGAACCCTCGAAGATTTTTCTTACCCCTCCCCTCCCCCTCAAATCGACTTTTTTCCGACCCCCTCCACCTTTTTTGCCAGACCCCCCTCCGGCCCTCCCTACTTTTTTCACCCCACTTTTTTCGCCAGCCACACTTACAGTATGGGCTTGATAGTGCAAAGTGTGGACATGTTACATGCATAATATGGGTTAGCTAAGCGAAGTCCATAGTGAGTAATAGCAAAATTTTCAGTATTAGTCCGTAGTTGTCCGAGGGTAGGTTTTGGGGTGGGTCGACTATTTTGGATACCCTGGTCGAAGGTGTTCAGTTGTGCCTCGGCTTCAAACTTACATATATACGTGTGTTAAGGTTGGGACCTCTGGCTATTATATATATATACCATGCAAAAATTTTTTCAGCTGCGGCTTGTTACTAATTCTGTGGAATACCTGTGTGAAATGCTCGTAATTGGGAGTAATTTATATTTTCTTCTTGTTTTGTGTTTTTTGTCTCGGGAGCTAAGCACCAAACTGGGTGCATCTAAGGTTCTTCCTTCCAGCGCAAGCTGGCCCGGGTTACAGTAATACAGTAATAATTCTGTGGATGGGTGATTTTTTGCTAATTTTCGGGATGACTTTTTTGTTAGCCTTGCTGCTATACAAACTGATCGTTTGCTTTTAGACATTGATAACTCTGTCACTGTATGAAGCTCATCCTGTGCCTACAGCTAACTTCTTCCTAATTTTGCTATTTCATTGCATTTTTGCAAGCAGTCTTGCAGCATCCAGTTAAGTTAAACTTATCCCGCTCTCTTTCCCCTTCACATCTTCATCACATGGGTGACGTTCAATCAACTCAGGCAGTCAAGGCAGGATCTCACATGGATTATAAGCCTTTCAGTCGGACGGGCCTGCAGCCCAAGACTAATCCCATCACGGATGACTACAAGATCAGCAAGCATGTCTTGGGCGTCGGTGTCAATGGGAAAGTGGTGGAGTGTTTCAAAAAATCCAACAATGAAAAGTTTGCACTAAAGGTATCCATATATACACAAGAAATAAAAATGCTCCTCTGGAGCATGAAAAAGTAATATGGGTGATGGTGAGGTTGCAAAATCAAGAGAGGACTAGTCTTTAAAATGCTTAATATGGGGCTAGGTTAAAAAATAGAAGAGGACTAGGTTGTGAGCGAATTAATATGGGCACAGCTTCGCCGAACAACCCATATTCGCGGGATTTCACGTTTCGTCTTAGCTTAGAGCTATCAATGTCAGTCAATAAAAAATTTAAGCAGTTGAATACTCATCGAATATAGCTGTTTGCATGTACTGTTAGACTGGCTGCTAGGAATATACGTAAATTATCATCATTTTGTTGTGTTGAACTACCGCAGGCTCTACTACTAGGAGAGGTCTAAGGATATGATGCTAAAGCTATTGGTCCAAGTCAGGAGGAAATAGAAGATCGTGGGAGAGTCCTAAATTATTCTTGAATATAAATTTTCCGTATAAATGGATACGTAAAATGCGCTAGTTAGTATGAAGCACTTATCGAAGAAAACGTTTGCCAAAATAAAAGTTCGAATAAAGCTCGAGCACATACCGTAGCTGTAGGTTATTTATGAACTATAAATCAAATGTATCGTGGATATGCATAATAATTTACATTTACAAGCCGCGAATATGGGTTGTTCGGCGAAGCTGTGCCCATATTAATTCGCTCACAACCTAGTCCTCTTCTATTTTTTAACCTAGGCCCATATTAAGCATTTTAAAGACTAGTCCTCTCTTGATTTTGCAACCTCACCATCACCCATATTACTTTTTCATGCTCCAGACGAGCATTTTTATTTCTTGTCCTTCTGTCATTTTAAAGGATCCCTTTCCAGCAATGCGGTAATGGATACAAGGAGCTTGAACAGTGTCATGCTAAACGAGCGTAGTCGACTTAGAATATATGCCCCCAACAAAACGCCGAAAACGCTGTTTTAAGGGGTTTGACCACTGGTCAATAGGCACCATAGACCGTAGTGACCACAGGTCACTTCCCTCAATTTCGGCAATACATGCCCATTGAAACGAGCGTAGTCGATTTACTATATATGCCCCCGACCAAAACGCCGAAAAACGCAGTTTTAGGCCGTTTGACCAGTGGTCAATAGGCCCCGTAGGCTGTAGTGACCAGTGGTCACTTCCGTTGGTTTCGGCGATATGCCCATTGAAACGAGCGTAGTCGATTTACTATATATGCCCCCGACCAAAACGCCGAAAAACGCTGTTTAGAGGGAGTTTTCCCAATTTTGACCCTGGGCGAGGAACCACGGGAGCCATGCTGACCAGTGGTCACTTCGGGCGGTATCGGCAGTATGCTCATCGTTTTCAGCGACCCCGATTTACTATAGATGGGGACCACCCCGAGGCCGAAAAACGCCGTTTTTGGCGACTTTTTGACTATTTCCAGTGAAAGTGGGACTTAGAAACTTTTCGCCCAAACAGGCCAAAAAAATGCAAAGTTTGGGCCCATCTCCTGAAAGCTAGGGAGCAAAATTAAAAAATCCCCCTCGTTACTTTATGCACCCCTACTGGTAATTTTCAACAAAAGATACTAGACCTCTCCAGCTTCTACCCAGTTCTAGAAAAGTGTGACCAAAATTTGCGAAAAATAGCGAAAGTCCGACTTTGGGACCTTGGCACAGAGCCAAAATTGGCCAGGTGCCAAAATGACCAAAAAAGGTAGCATGGGGGGATCCTGTCTACCAACTAGGGATCGACCGGATATCCGGATCCGGATCCGGATCCTGCCGGATATTGCAGATCCGGATCCGGATCCGGCAGAAAAACCATCCGGATCCGGATCTTTTTTGCAGTTAACAAACCAAAGGAAATTATTACTGAAACTAAAATATAAATGCCTGGAGTGCTCTAAATTAATTTCTAGAAGCGATTTTTCGTGCTAAGAGCGTGGCTTTTACTGGGGGCTCCCGCCCCCAGACCCCCGTGTATCTTGATATTCAACTGAACTCGAATAAGTATATATAGACTTTATTTTGTTAACTAATTTTTTTACGTAAGTCATGCCAAATGAATTTCTATATGCATATTTTCCATAATTATGTAATTTTTCATAAATCAGTGTTAAATAGGTCTCTTAAATTAAATAGTGAGTAGTTATTTTAAGACATCTATAGACAAAAATTTTACAAAGTTTGCAATTATATATCAGGCTCCTTGACGTGTTGGGTTTTCCCAATTTTAACTTGTGCTTTTCTGAATTTTTAAGCGATGCTTTTAATAAAATGGTTTCTCAGTAGTAGCAAAACTCTAGGCCTAAGTGTTTAACTATTTTTTATGTATTGCAAAATTATTAGACAAGTAAGCCTAACCGACTTGTAAACTCAAAAAATTTAACTTCAGTGAAATTTTTAAGATGTTCAAGTATTGGTTTTGTGTTTTTCTAGGCTCCATGTAAGAAGTTAATGGTAAGGTAATGTTAATTTACATACTAATCTGCTGATTTTGTTGAAAAATTGTTGTTGAAAAACTGTGATTGTAAACTGTCCCATATCTGCGGCTGCGGCCCACACATTTCAAAAATTCTTTAGGTAGTTAGTGAAAATTGTTTCTTTCAGGCTAAATGTTTCTTAACTCATTTGCAGTATCAAACACCGCGAAATTGCTGAAAATTATTAAATAAATTCACTACCTGCATTGAAGCATTACCAAAACCATAAAAAACCCATAAGCATTAACAAAATCAAAGAACAAAATTTTAAAAATTTACATGTATTTTGATGACTAGATCCGGATCCGGATCCGGCCGGATCCAAACTGGATCCGGATCCGGGTCCGGATCCGGCAAAATTTTGGATCCGGTCGATCCCTACTACCAACATATAATAGTAGTATGGTGCCAAAATACCCACATCGTACCAACACTTAGCCGTAAAATGCATTTCCAATAAGCGTTATTCACCGAGAAAAAAAGAAACGCACGGTAACTATCGCCTAGTGCAAAAATTCGAAGTTTCGAATTCGAACCAAAAGTATGGTGGTACTTGTAGTACTACTCGAGTTGTTTTCGATGGTAACCTTTTTACCACCGCCGGACCTCTAATTAGCTGGCACCAGGCCAACAGGGTCTCCAGAGGGCCGCGCAGACGCCTTTATTCCCATATTATGTAGGGTCTCTATCGCGCCCCTACATAATTTACATAAAATGCTGATGGCATATACGTATATGTATATATAGTATACGTATCGATATAGGTAGACATATGAAATAGTTGGAAATTATGTCAGGCACGGACATGTGTTTTTGGTGAACGTAATTTGGTTATGGGTGACTGCTGAGTGGTGAACAATATTTGTTTGTACTTACGTATTTGTTTGTACTTACGTATTATATATATTCATTATTTTGCCTGATAAGAAATAAAACCACCAAAAACTTAGGTTTGGGAGCAGATTTGTGCTATGAGTTTTGTAAAACTGGCGTTTTAGTTTTCCCTGTTTAAAATTTTTAAAATTAAATCCGCGTTTTTCTGGGGACAAATAACTGGGGAGTGGGGAACGAGTGGGAGGACCTCCCCCACTAGTGGGGTGAGGTCCAAAAGTGGGGGGGGAATAAAATGGGCTATATATATATAAATGCTAACAATGCAGTATAAATAGCCTGTTTTCTAGATATACTACTATATCTAAGCTAAAAATTTCTCAAAAATTAAGTTAACTTTAGCTCCAAAATAGACGATTTTTGACCAAAAATCCTAAAAATTTGGCAATTTCTATGCACCTTAGGGTAAGTGGGGTGGGGAAGCCCAAAAACGTGGGGAAGTGGTGGAGTGGGGGATGGCACTCCCCGCAGTAGAAAAGCAGTTATATTTTATGCGCGGATTACCACACAACACTAGCGTAGCCAGAAAAAAATTTCGGGAGGGGGAATGCAAAATTTTTTCGGGGGATCTGGGGGGCGGGGTCCCCCAGAAGCTGAGAAATTTTTCTATTTCGTGATCTTCGTGGAATTTTTACAGAGTATTTGTTGAAATTACAATAATTTTTAAGACGCAGTGCGTGTTCATGCACCCTAATGATGCAGAAGGTGGTCAAAGTACACCAAATAGAGTAATTGGTACTCGTTTTTAAGTGCGAAATACGTAACATACCGGTACAATACACTTATTTCGCGCCGAAGGCGCGAAAATTTTTTGAAAAGTGGGCCTTATTACACATAGCAGGAAAAAATTCCTGGGGGGCAACACAATTTCGGGGGGGGGAATTCCCCCCATTCCCCCCCTGGCTACGCGCCTGCCACACAAGCACATTGCACTGTTTTGTTGTCTGTATTGTGACTTTCGTTTTTGTTTGTTAAAGGTACTACGAGACGTTCCAAAGGCCAGGCGCGAGGTGGAATTGCACTGGTTGGCCAGTAATCATAAGAACATTGTGGCCATTTTTGAAGTCTATGAGAATGTCTATAATGGAATAAAGTGTCTTTTGGTGGTAATGGAATGGTGAGTTTTTACTGTTTAGGGGCTTATTCTAAGGTATTTTCTTTCTTGAAGGGGGCCTTCGGCTGCGAGACATTTGGGGGGTGGGGGGAAATTTGTATGAAAGTTTCCAAAAATATGTTTTAAAATCGCGCTATTTGTGTAGTGTGTATGTATTAGTCCTCGAAAACTTGGTTTTTAGGTTAAATTAGTGTTAATCTCTGTTAATCTCAAAAATAGAGTAAAAATCGTTTTCAAAGCCTTCTAAGCGATTTGTTTAGACAAAATTTGGCACCAAGTGGAGCACCCAGGATTTGTGGGGGGGGTAAGGTCTTTTACCCAATCCCCCCCCTTAGAATAGGCTCAGTATGTTGGTGAAGATTGGCAGTAACTTAGAAATAACTGAGAAAGAAGAAGAGACTCATGTGCCATCGAAGGTTTGAAGTATTGGAACCTCCTGTGGGTCTCTGGTCCCAGTCCACGACAATTTTGTCGCCGATGGCTTACAGTGTAATGTTACATACCTCTCCAAAAAGTTAAAAAACAAAGTACTAGCAAATATGTATGCTGACTAAACACCAACAATGTCATGTAAGACTTGGCTTAAAATGACGGTCTCCCAGAAACGGTGTGAATACAAATGAATGTGCAAAGGAAACATTTCTGTTAAAGATTTCAGAAAAAGTAATTCTATTTGGCAGAATTTTCAAAAATTTCTGTGTAACGTTACGTTAGTAGAATTTTTTGCTCTTATCTGGCAGAAATTGTGCAACTGCTGGCGTGTTTGAGCAAAAATCTTAATTAACCAAAATATTTACACGACTTTCACTAGGACAATCCACGGTATCTATATAGTTAGCCCGGGTTGGCTTCCGCCCTTCGTTGATAGCTTCCTGATGGCAGAGTAATTTGTGTAGAGGGCCCCCCCTTTTCCGTCAATGACTGACTATATTATTTTGCTGATTTTTTACGCCCATTCGTCTAAATGGTTTTTTGTCGTTTTTTTTGTTCTGTTTCAGTATGGAAGGCGGTGAGCTGTTTTCCAGAATTCAAGAACGAGCTTCCAAAGCATTCACTGAACGCGGTTCGTTTTTGTCATCATTTAAATTTTTAACATTTTTAGTATATATACGTACTCCTGTTTTCATACAGACTGGGTCTGCCCCCCCTAATTTGTATGTTCTGTCTCAAGATTAGGGACTTGCATATTCTTGCATATCTTGCATCTCCAAGTGTCGAGGTAAAATTTCAGCAAAACATCTGTTGAAATCTGAGCCGATTTTAAGCTTTTTCGAATTAAATGTGTAATTTAAAAAAAGCTTTTTGTTAACTTTGAGCTTATCAGCAGCAGAAAAGATCGTGTTGTGTTGTGCATTTTGAATTGGGCCCTGGAATTCTGTACACGTCTGCTCTGCGTACGGTATTTGCGGGCTTTGCTGTTGTAATTATTCTTTAGGATAATATTTGTACATACGTAATTGTTGTCTTGCTGTCTGTTTTTAGAAGCGGCTGCCATCACAAATGATATCTGCTGTGCCATTCAACATTTACATAAGCTTCACATAGCACATCGCGATATCAAAGTTTGTTTTTTTCATATAAGTGTATATACATTCAATATTGTGTGCAATTTCGGAGGGGGGGAATGCAAAAGTTTTTGGGGGGGGGTGGGGGGGAGTTCCCACAGACGGTGAGAAATTTTTCTATTTCGAGACGCTCAGGGAATTTCTACAGAACTTTGTTTGAAACTGAAAAATGCTTAAGGTCCAGCACCTGTTGTTCATGCACCCAAATAATGCAGAAGATGGTCAAAATACACCAAATAGAGTATTTGGAGCTCACTTTTGGGGTGCGAAACACGTATCATGGTGATACACTTATTTCGCGCCGAAGACGCTAAAATGTTTTGAAAAATGGGTGTTTTACACATGGCGGGGAAAAAATTCCTGGGGGATCCACAATTTCGGGGGATTCCCACTTTTCTCTTCCTGGCTACGCGCGCGCCTGATCTTGCCTGTTGTGAGTTTCTGGTTTTTATTGGCAATAGTTGTGACATAAAAGGTTTAGTTTCTCCAAGAGCTGTAATCCCAAAATATTAATAAAGTTTTTGCACATCTGTAGTACTCACTTAAAAGTTGAAACAGTTTTATTTTCCACAAAGCTCTGTCGGCGAAGTGTGCAAGCATCAGAAAGCCAGTTGCGGAAGATTGGAACGGCTCAACATAATACAGGTTTTAAGCTTTGCATTAACTTTGAATACAATTTGTGTAGGTCAAGTTGTTTTGCTCCATGCTGTTTTTTAGCCAGAAAATTTGCTATATTCCAAGTCAGGTGCTAGCGGTCTGCTGAAATTGACAGACTTTGGGTTTGCCAAACGGACGGAAGCTACGGCAGTTAGGCCTCTGGAGACCCCGTGCTATACACCTTACTATGCTGCGCCTGGTATCTACATTTTCTATAATACTGCTACACTGTATCTGTTTCTTAGTATATATTTTAGTACTTAATCTTATTCATAGATTATTTTATTCTTTAACGCGGCGCGGTATATACGTTATGTCGTTTTGGTTTTGTGTAGGAAGCAATGCATTCTGAAAGTGGTGTTATAAAGTGTAAACGCTGTTAATCACTCTTAAAGATTTCTTTTCACCGATGAGTGTCGAGCTTTTCCTTTGACTATTTTGAGCAAATATAAACTGATTTATTTTGCATATTTTTCAGAAGTTTTGGGCCCAGAGAAATATGATAAATCCTGTGATATGTGGTCTCTCGGTGTTGTGACATACATTTTGTGAGGACGGATTTTTTTATGATTTTTGTGAGAAGGGAAGGATGTTGTGTTCTGTTAGGTTTGGGTCAGGTTAGGTGTCTCCTTTAAATTGTAAAGTGAACCCACATTGTTAGGGATTTTTTCTTGTAGGAAAGGGAAACAAATTCGTCATTAAATAGTGTTGAGACTTGGATAATATTTTTCAGATATTTCCATTTTCTGATTGTTATTCCTTCGCCCAACGTTTAAAACCTGGTATAACCTAGAAATTTCCTGTGACATGTTAGAAGTTTGATTTGGGAACCATTAGAATTATTGAGGTCGATTATGATAGCAGTATATATACTGTTAAAGCCGCCGAAATCTTTAAAGCGTTTTCTACCCGCTTTTTCGTAGACTTTGGGCGAGAATTTGCAAGAATTTTGG
>JASAND010016132.1:0-25241 GCA_030248195.1 Trissonchulus latispiculum
GGGATCAAGGAATGAACCAGTGTAATTTATTCAGCCTTCACATTTGCAGTGTATTGCCCATTGTTTCCAGCCGGCTTGTAGTTGGCAATGACACGAAGCGTTTGGCAGTCTGAACCCATGGAGACGCCAAGACCCACTTCAGTGCTGCCAATCCATACCAGCTGCGTAAAGTGGCCTAAACGAAAGAATTTTAATCATTTTTTACTTTTATTTGCATTATTTGAAATTCAATTTCAAAATAAACAATACGCTTTTTCTCTCACAACAGGCATAGGTTCTTAGCTGTAATACCAAAAGTGTTCAGCGTCTGGTCAGCTAAGAGTTGTGAAACTGCGAGCTAAAATGTATTTCATAAGTGAATATACATTCTTACGCTGGAATTCTGAGTGAAGTAAGCTATAGATTGCAATTTCGCTTTTGAACACAAGTAGCAAGAAGGGTTTCACAAAACTCACGGAAACATTATGCAATTTGTAAGTCAGAATAAAATCGTATAGCATATATACGTCAAAAAATGAAATATTTTCCATACTTTTTGTCAGCTTTTAGCCAAATTCATTATATAGCTGATTTGACAAGTTTTGAACGCTTTGTGGATAATTCAACAAATCTCAAATAGTGTTTCTAATGTTTCATCTATTTTGTCTCTTTTGCACAGATAATAAAAACATCAAGTATAGTTTTTAAAAGAAAAATAAGATAAAATTAATAGTTTAAGAAATGCTACCTGTTGCTTCTCCCGTCATACTCTTGCCGGTGTTGAAATCGTAATCCTTGACTTCAGAGTACCACTTCTTTACAGGAGCAGTTCCTACAAAACAATACCATTTTGCCAGTGTGCTGTACGTTGGCAATTAGTCGAAAACTTTCGGGCCAATGTTTAAAAGCACTACTTAAATAGTTGGCTGCTCGTTGTACTGATTTAGCGGTATTGATTTGCATATCTAGACAGGGTTTTCTTGTGTGCACCTTGTATAAATTTGCGGTTGCGAATCGTCAACTTGAAACTGACTGGAATACAGTAGGGTACACGAAGTCATGAGTGCTAAACCACTTGATTAATTTTTCAAGTCACTGCAGTTTACTGTTCCTAAACATATGGGTAAGTCCTGTTTTCCGCGGAACTTCAAATATGCAAATAAGGCATATGCAAATTAGTTCACTAAGTATAACACATTCACTCGCCTAACAGCAATTAGTTGTTTTGTTTTCCGCGTGCATTGCTAGTGGCTTTACAATGCCACGCTCTTATCATGAGGCAGAGAACGCTGTTCGGTCACCGTCAAGTAGATCACGCTCTCGGTCTTCGGCTTCCAGCGGCTCCAGATCTCCTTCGGGAGCTAGCCGGTCTGGTTCAGTTGGTACAGACCGTACTCGCTCATCGGCTGAGCGGTCAGGTCGATCGGATCGACGAAAGCGCCGAGCCTCGCGCTCGACTTCTCCGGTCAGTTCTCCAGCTGTATCTAGTGACCGAGAGGACCGCGCTCCCAGTAGCGGATCACGATCGCCTTCTCTTGCGAGTTCTGCTCGCTCGACTACAGGGCACAGGCGTGCCGGTGATCGGGGGCAGGTGCCCCGCTACGCAGGACGGGACAACCCTTTGCCGACGGTTGTTTACTCCTCGCCTTTGGATGCATTGGTGGGTCCAAGTTCTGCGGCACGGCCTACCTTGCGTATCCGCTCATGGGCTCGTGACCGATGGATGGCGTACCTTCAGGAGCCACTCAAAGCCGACGACGCACTCTACGACAAGCTGGTCTCCGACAATAAGCCCTCGGTTTTCCAGCCGCCGGTCATGGACCAAAGCCACGCTCATCTGTTGTCGGCAGAGCGACGAAGCGAGGAGGCA
This sequence comes from Trissonchulus latispiculum, assembly GCA_030248195.1. NCBI lineage: Eukaryota > Metazoa > Nematoda > Enoplea > Enoplida > Ironidae > Trissonchulus > Trissonchulus latispiculum. Next base: position 1,850 of record JASAND010016132.1, read on the forward strand.
CGTCTGCTGGCCATCCAGAAGGATATTATCACGGCCTCTCGTGGAGTGGCGGCCTATTTGGGAGCTGCCGCCCACAGGGTGCGCAAGACTCGCCCGAGGAATGTGGGCCACTCCAGGCGTCACTCTCAAGCCGTCCAGTTCGATGCCGCACGCTGCACGGAGCAGCTTGATGCTGTACTTCATCTCCTTGCTTCAGCGTCCCGTCGCATTTCTTTGCGGCGTGCCAATAACGCCTTGGGGACTTTGGGACGCAGTGTTCGGCGGCGCTTATCAGCGAAGGAGGCACTGGAGGGGGCTAAGCTTGGAAGCTTGTTTGGCCCACAGCTCAGCAGTCCTACCAAGAGTGAACTGCGCCGTCGAGAACATCTTGACGAAACTTCGACCAGGGACAAGCACCGACCCAGTAACAAGGTAGTTACCTTTAACTGTTCTTCTGTAGTGTCACACAAAAATTCTCACTCTGTTGATGCTTCTCGTTCTGTCGTTAATTCTCACTCTATTTTACCGTTGACTTTTAGAGCCGGGGACGATATCGCCACAGTGGACCCGGCCGTTTCGGGCAGCGAGCGTTTGGCAGAGGACGTGGCGGTCGTGGGGCGTTCCGCCGCTCTGCCCAGCAGCAGCCATCACAGTAATGCTTCTTTCCGTCAGCCGGTTGATCCCGTTTCTTCGATAAGTCTCACTACTGTTCTAGTTGATGTTTTACACAGTTCCTTTGTAGCTTTGAACGTGCTGTTGCGAAATAAAGGTAACAATTCAGTAACGGCCCAAGTAGGGGTGTTCCCAGTCGGGGCGCGCCTGCGGCACTTTTTCCCCCGCTGGCAACAAGTCACCCAAAGTCCATTAATTCTGTCCATTGTACAGGGGTACCTTATTGAGTTCACTCACCCGCCTCCCATTCGGCTCCACTGCGCAACTACCTTTCGGGCGGCAGGTGATCGTAATGCGTTTGCACTGGAACTTGCTTCTTTGCTGGAAAAACAATGTGTGCGACGCATACCTGCAGATCAGGTAAAACACACCTCTTCAATTTTTGTCATTCCTAAAAAGACGGGTGATAAGCGCGTTGTGACAAATTTGCGCCCTCTCAATGAATCTGTTCGATATCGCAAATTTAAAATGGAAACGCCTCAGGCTTTGCGCTATCTCATTCAACAAAATGATTGGTTTTGTTCAATTGACATAAAAGATGCTTATCCTCACATCCCTATTTCTGCCTCGCATCAGCCGTATCTAGCTTTTCTCTTTGAGAACAAGTACTACTGTTATCAAGCTCTTCCTTTTGGACTGAGCTCTGCTCCTCGAGTGTTTACTAAACTGCTTAAAGTAGTTACGGCCTATCTTAGAGGTCAGGGAATTCGCATTGTAATTTATTTAGACGATATCTTGATCTTAGCTCAGTCCTCTCACATTTGCGAATTGCATTGTTTTCGAACCATGCGTTTGCTCCTTTATTTAGGTTTTATCATTAATCTCAGCAAGTCCGAAGTTACGCCTAGCCAAATCCGAAATTACCTGGGGTACACGTGGAACGCCCTCACTCTCACAGTGTCAGTCTCTGCTGATCGTCAAACTAGGCTTACTCGACAGCTGGACGCAATTTTGAACACTGAGCTCGTATCATTGCGGCAGCTAGCTAGCCTTCTTAGCGGTTTTTCTAGTTGCTTGTTGGCGTTTCCAAATGCTTTTTTGTATTATAGACGCCTTCAGCTTTTCCTCAACCGCTCTCTACCTGTTCGCCGGTCATCGATGAGCTATGGCAAGAAGGTTCTCCTGCCACGATCAGTTCGTCAGGAGCTGGCTCAATGACCGATTCTCATACCAGGTATGTGCACTTCGTTACATCAGCCGTCAGTTGATGGCTATGTTTTTTCCGATGCTTCTTTATTCGGTTGGGGCGCTATTTATGGCGATCTTACCCTCGCGGGCACCTGGCCACGTACACTAAGGGCTGCTGACATCAATACACTGGAACTTAAAGCGTTATTTAATGTTCTTTCCTCTCCTCAATTTCAGCGTCGGGCCCGGGGCCGCGCTCTGCATTTTTCTCTTGATAATCAAGCCGCCGTTGCCGCCTTGGTTAAACGGGGCTCGGTTCGTTCCCGTAGCCTATCCCGTTGGGCAGTACACATTTGGCTTTTGCTGTTAGAACTACAGATCCACCCTCGTTTCTCGTACCTGCCGTCAACGGAAAATGTTGATGCCGACAGGCTGTCGCGGGGCTATCTATCGTCTGTGAACTGGACTCTAGGCAGTCGGGCACGTGCTCTAGTCTTCAGCGAATTTGGCCACCCAGATGTTGACCTTTTCGCATCTGAGGACGACTGCCTTGTCACGACCTTCTTCTCCTTTGCTCCTTCAGCTCATAGTGTCGGTACAGATGCCTTTTCACACAGTTGGGCAGCTTACGACCTCCTCTACGCTTTTCCTCCTATTTGTTTGGTGTCCAGAGTTTTAGCTCAGGCTCACAGTCAAGGACGCCCACTGATCCTTGTATGCCCATATTGGCAATCACAGCCTTGGTTTCCACAAATTCAGCAACGTCTTGTTTCATATAGAATGCTTTCTTTTGCAGAGCTCGTTCATCAGTCCAGTCCAAACGGCCCTCTGATCGATCCGACCTCCCGCTGGCGTCTGTGGGTTTGCCTGGTTTCTCCCACTTCTTGTCAGGTAAGCACTTGTCATCTGATTTGCTTACATTCCTGCATGACGCAAAAAAGCCCTCGACTCATGAACGTTATAATGCTATTTGGGCAGAGTGGGCCTCATGGTCTTCCACACAAGACCTCGACCCATATAATTATGACGTTACAAAACTGACAGAATTTCTTTACTCTAAGTTCCAGAAAGGACTCGCCTGGCGCACTCTTACCCTTGCGGTCGCGGCTTTAGGCCACCACTTTCAGCACGACGGTCGTCGTCCTCTGTCGCAGGAACCCCTGGTCCGCAACTTTCTTCAGGCAGCATTCCAGAACCGGCCTCCTCAGCAAAAGCTTTACCCAGAGTGGCGTGTCCAACACGTTCTCTCCTTACTTGAAAGTTGGGGACCTGTTTCGACTCTTAGTGCTACACGTCTTGCCTACAAAACGGCAATGCTCGTCGCACTTCTTCTGGCTGGGCGGACAGAGCTGTTAGCTAAATTGCCAGCCACTGCACCTGATCTGCAAGTCCACTCTGACAAGTTAGTGTTTGTTCTCCAACAACTGCCCAAAGGGGCTCGACCGGGAAACCTCAACCTTAAAAATACTTTTACCTTGTATCGACATAAAGATAAGCCTTTGCTCGATCCCTATCAGCATGTTATGGCGTACCTCGCAGCAACAGCGCAGCACCGCAATGCTACAGCGAGTACACGCCAGACCCTGTTTGTAACCTTACGTGCACCGTTCTCCTCTGCTGCTGCTTCTACAATTGCTCGCTGGTTATGTAACGTCTTGCGGGAAGCGGCGCCACCTGGTACAGACAAAGCTCCAGCTAACGCCCACACTGTGCGCTCTGTTGCCACGACTCACGCTTTTCATAAGGGTGTTTCTTTAGAAAATATTCTTAGATCTGCATGTTGGTCTTGCGCTGATACTTTCTTTTTACATTACAGAATCCCTTGCTATGATCAGTTGGTTCAGGATGCCCTCTTGGATGCAGCTTCAACCAGTGCACAGGTGGACATTGGTGACGCAATTGCTGAAGGCGATTGAAATGAACGTGTCACCGGCTTCTGTTATTTTTTGTTATTAACAGTTTCTAACTGTTCAGTGTTTTGTTAACCCGTTAATAAACTAGTGAATTCTGACTTTCTCTGCCTCAATGGCGGGTATTAGTTAAACACCCATATGTTTAGGAACAGTAAACTGCAGTGACTTGAAAAGAAGGTTTCTGAACAGAAACCATTTTCAGTCACAAAGTTTACTGTTCCTGAGGTTTCCCGCCATCGTATTTGAACTAACTAATTGCTGTTAGGCGAGTGAATGTGTTATACTTAGTGAACTAATTTGCATATGCCTTATTTGCATATTTGAAGTTCCGCGGAAAACAGGACTTACCCATATGTTTAGGAACAGTAAACTTTGTGACTGAAAATGGTTTCTGTTCAGAAACCTTCTTTTCCTGCTGCGCCTCGGCGCAGCAGGTCTAATATAATCAGTTTTAAGGGACATTACACACGTACGTAATGATATTCATGGGCTCTGCTATAAAATACACATTCGTCTTCGAAATTCTATGACACGGATTTATGCAAATTAAGTTTTTGCAAAAGAAAGGTGTGACTATATTGCTTCTATGCCAAAAGATTGGGGTGTCAATGCGCACTTGACTGTGATGTTTAGTAAGTCTGGAATTTTAGAAAGAAATTTTCGGAAGTTTTCTTTTTCCAGTAGAAACTACAGGAATCGTGTAACTCTTGTAGATGATAAATACAAAATATTTTATAGAAAATCAGGTCGTGTTGCAATTTCTACTTTACGTTGTTGGCAGCTTGCACTGGATATACTTTGACACAATTGATTACAAGTTTGGCTAATATATTTACCACAAAAGAAAAGTGCCTATATAAAGGCGACGGCGATACTGATCATAGGTTTTGCTTGACCACTGAAACTTCTTCAAATTTTTCAAAGTTTCAGTCTTTCAACATCCTGTGAGTATTTTTTTGCAACGACCGCGCTATGTCGAAAACAGCTTAGGATCGGCCGACCCTCCGGCAGCTGTCCAACTTTTACATAAATGCAAATAATTGCAGTGAAAATTATAGGTTTGTCTTGCAAAAGGTACAAGTTTGATGTCTCGGTCACGATTGTCTAAAAAGTCGAAAAACTACAGGTTACTTTAGTATTCTCTACAGGAAACGCTTGTAATGTTTACTATTAGAGAGGCCATTTTGAGAGGTATTTGTAAAACTTACAAAAGTTACCTTGTGGAAAATACAAGAAGCTCCGCTATTGACTGACCGCATAGTAGCCGTTTTGTGGAAAATCACAACGTTCCTGTGATTTCTATACGACTCGTTTTAAGAGTGCAGGTACACTTAATGTTGTTTATATGCTCGCAGCAGGACTATATTTACGTAAAATATGGCCAACGCCAGCTCATTTTGCATAAATCTCTTGCTTGTTAATATTATCATTTCAATTTTCAACATGCTAGTAATTACCATATTAAGCATGATGCTATTAATCTATTATTCAAAAGACGCGAAAATGTGCGGCAGCTCCAGGCTTAATTAAACTCAAACTAGTTCCGCTAGTTCATTAAGGGCAGAACTTTAAAACAAGTATGCCTATTTATAATATTTAACCCCGAAGTCGAAGCTCATGTTTATCTATCTTCTGAACAACTTCTTCATCTTTTGATTAATGAATCTAACCTATTTAATCCAGCTTTCGAACAACAACAATTTATTTAAATTATGAGTTGCTTGCTGTTTGCCAAAAGTGGTTGTTCCAGGTGACGCTAATTGCCAAAATTTTAAAATCCTAAAAATTTGCAAGGAAGCAGCAGAGGTCCAAGACAAATTCTAGCTACGTTTTGGACAGTCATCATGAAGAAGGTTATTAAAATCCAATATTGCTCATGCGGGTAGTTTATCCCGAAATGGTGGCACAGGTGGCAGCGTCAACCAGTCACCAAGTCCTTAAAAACAGCTATCAAAAGAGGTCACTTTTTCACACAAATTTCACACGCTTCTTGCATGGACGCTAGTGTTTTTTAAGTACTGTATAACAGACAGCAGGAGCGCTGCATTATTATATACAAAATACCAAACGCATTTACCATCTCCAGAATATTTTGGATAGGCCCAGGCTTCAAAGATATTTTCTCCGTAGCCCTTTGCCTTGGCATCGGCGTTGTGCTCGATCGTGTCGAATTCCGCTTCCTTGTGTTTGTCTGCATAGGCCTGGGCAAAGTCATTCAGTTCCTGAGATTCCTTCAGCGCCGGCGCATGATGTTTGGCTCTGAGCTCGTTGGTCAGTTTCAGCGCTTCAGCGCGATATTTGGCAACGTCGACTGAAAAAGCAAATAATCAACCCCACCTTAAAGCGTGGTTATTCCTTTAGGTAACATCAGCTTTAAACAATTACTGTTCATTTGTTGCTTGGAAATGGAAAGCTGTCAGTCTTATGCGGAAAGAAGTTAGAAAGCTTCAGCAAATTTCAACTTGGTTGTGGGACCGTCTGCAAAGTGCAAACAGTATGTAAAGGAATAGGTGAAAGCAATGAATGTTCAACTTAAACTGCATGTTTACTTTCATGTATTTTAGGCTTTATAAAGGGCATGCGTTGTTGAACTTCAAGTTGAAGGTTCAAGTTCATGAGAAGCTCAAATTTTTTAAATTTAGTTTATCTTGTTCACAAAACAGTAAGGAAATTTGTGCTTGATCATTTGAGCTTTTAAGATATCGTTTTAGTCTTAGATTTAAGTTTAGAGTTAGATTTAGATCTGTTAGACCGCCAAACCTTTTACTGTGCTTAGTGCTTACCTTAAATTGCCAAATCATATGAACACTCTCACAAATCCCCCCCCGTTCAATGTACTTAGAATCCTGGCAAACTATAGTTTACAAATATGTGCAGTTTTATTTGCATGATTTGCGACGATATGACAGATACATTTTGTTCTGCCATATTGCTTTGATCACACACTGTTAATTAAATAAGGCTTGCTGTGTATGTAAGTAGTTTGTTACCTTTGCAGTCTGAGGCGCTTTTTGTAGTTGTCGTGGTACCTGCAAAAAGTTAATGTCATATCACTGATAAACAGAATTTGAATTAGTTTTGAGAAGTTGCAACAGGAAAAATCAAGTAAACCCAGGCTGGCAGGCAGATCAGTGAATGATACAATTTACTATCTGTATTACTAAATACATAATGAAAAACGCCTGTCCTGCAGTCACTACGGCAAAGCCTTAGTCCGAAACAGAAGAGAGCCAATAGGGAACTAGTTTTATTATCAGGTTTTAGTGTAGAGATGAATCAATGTACCACCAGTGGATCCCCCTCCACTTGTTCCGCCGCCACCACAATTGTACTTCTTCTCCATGTCACAGGGATTGCCTGACTCCGGATTTCCGTCCGCATCGTATACTGTAATCCTACTGTAGCCATTCTTGCAGGACTGAGAGGCAAAACTGCAGAAGTACCATTCTGCCTCCACAATCCAGACTGCAGACACCAAACAGAACAATCTAAAACCAGTGAACCTGTAGTCAACTTAACTAAATTAATTATTAAGTTAAGGTTTAAATCCGGCTAACTAAATTCCAACGGATGTTGTGCTGTTGGTCAGCTTATGCCTAGTCTCTCAGTGATATAATTTTTTGAGTTTGAACTATTGCTACTGCTTACCTAAACTTGTGGTTTCTTGAATTTCGAAGCTACTCGAATTTGTTAGCAAACATTCATTAAAGGCATCCTAAAGTGTTTGGATTGGACAGTTTTGACACGACCCCTGCTTAAAAATACTACACCAATAGGCAACAAGAAAAAGGACCGTGTAAGCTCTTACTTGACAAACATCATGCTTTCAGAGCAAGATAGTCTAAAAAATCATAAAAATTTTGGACACAATTAATTTATTTAGTAGCTTGAAAACCGTGTTATTTAGGAGTGTTAGCAAAGCAAAACATATGCGCTCCACGCTATCGGCTGACCGCCTCCCGCAGATAGGGAGCGTTCCATAGCGTACGGAGCATAGTTTTTACTCCTGGTTGCAAGAGGTAGATATATATGCTCAGTGTAATAACACTTTACAATAATAATAATGATACTATCTCAGCAATTTTTTGAATATTTGTTGCCATGGAAATACATTTTTGGGTAGCAGCTTTTTGCAAAAACTGATTCTACAACATTTTGAAAATTCATCTCTTATAGATACCGTCCATTCAGGACTTCCTGCACAACCATTTGCTCTTGCAGAAGCCTCGCACTTTTGGTTATTTCAAAATCTTCAATTTTCCTAAGTTTAACACATGTTTTGTAGCAGTCTTGTTTCGCAGACCGAAACGGATAACATATGTGCAAATATAAACAAAATCAAGGATGTTCGGAAATTCCTCCCCGCCCTATTAGGCTAAAACTGAAACAGTATTTTACAGTCGAAGCATCACTACCAGTACGCTCCCACTGGCTTCTTTGCTTTGACCTGATTGGTGGAACCAGCTAACCCTGCTAAACCACACCTGTTTTTCCTTAGGAAAAGAAATTGTAGACATAGGTAAATGGTTCTTTCCGTTGGTTTGGTACACCACAAAGTTAGCTGAAGTGCCACTGCGGCGATTTTCCTTGGCACGGCTTAGCGTCCCTGCTATGCTATACTGCTGCCTATGCTTGCATCCCCAGCAAACCTACCAAGCAACCAAACAGCTATGATAAGAGAATCGGGACGACATCGACTTACCACTTTAGCTTCCACCAAACGCTGAAACCAAGTCGCATTTGCGCTCAAAACAGGGGTTTTTATACCCCTCGACGCTGCATTTGACAGCCATTTTATTATGAGTTAAAAGTTCCATTCCATTCAGTTCAATTGAATTTAGCTCAAAATAGTTTAAAATCCTATCAGACCCGCTTTTTACCCCCATTCAGCATTATCCCATCGCATACCAAACGTTGATAAATTGTGCTTTAAGCAGTTTTAAACTGATTTTTTATTTCATTTTTGAATAGCTGAGGAGCAGCAGCTGGAATTATTGAAAATGATTTACTTTAATACAAAAATTTAGTTCACTCAACCGAAACCTGAAGCTAAAACTTTAAACTGAGGGTACTAGTTTTAGCTATTACAACCATTGACGTTGAACGTTATGTAGGTATATAGGTTTTTTGTTTGACTTCTTAGGCTGTGTGGCAAGGCAGTCAGAGAGTGAGAGCCAGGTAACTGGTAGCAGAACGGGAGCCGGCGCAGTGGAATTTACTCAAAACTCAGTGAACTGTCAAGTGCTGGGATCGCACCCTCACACTGACCTTGAACTTTAGAAACTTTTGGGTAAACTGTCAAGTGCTGGGATTTCACCCTCACACTGACTTGCACACAAAACTACTAAATTTGGATTAATTTAATTAGGCTTAGGTGTGAACCCCCGGCCTCTAAACTAGAATTAAACTTATCCTATACTGTGGATCGTTGACTAATCTAAGCTAACGAAGTTCTCCAAGGCTAACTAAGTCGTTCGTTTATTTCGCTTATTTCGTTTACTGCGAACACGGCAACGCTCACCAAACCACTGCACAAATACTGGGAAAACAGGCACTCAACAAACATTGCAAGCACTTTTATATTGAAGCAAACCCCGCCCCCTAGTCACGTCGATAGTCTTTTCGGAGCCTGTTTTCGCTAAGTTTTTTAGGCTCTTTCGCTTCTGTTACTTCCGAAGCCGGCCCCGTTATCCTTCAAACCAGGTCGGCCCCTTTTATGTTTCGGCTTTACTAATTTTGTTTTCGACATTTTTAGACTTTTACAGGAAACATAAAAACTCAGAAAGTCGGCCCAAAACTTCATCAAAACGTCAAGCCTATGGTAGTTCCCAGAATTACCCAAAAACCAGCCCCAAACCCCACTTTTCTGGCCAATACTCGCTAACACATGCTTTTATAATTCCGCCAATTGCTAACGTAACAACATTCTTACGGTAGTTGCAATCTTCTCAGTATTGACTAGGCAGTCAACAAAAACGGCAGAACAAAAGAGAAAGCTACCACGGCGTAATTTACGTAAATACATACGCAAGGCATTATGTAGCTGTGTTAGATTTTAGATACTTTAGCTTTAACTTTAGTTAGGTTCTACCTTTTTAATTTTATAGCGTAAATAGCTAGAAGAACTGCACTATTTAATTTACGATAACTTTTGGGTAATTTTTTTATTTAAAATAACGATTTAACTTTGACTTGTGACATCACTTACCCCTTGAAAACCGAAACCCCCGTTTCGCGTTAACGCCGCTTATTTCGAAAACCCATCATAATAGCAACATTACAGGCACTAGTCAAATGAACAACAGTTATCTTTTCATAATTAACAATAGGTTACCGTTACAAATTTGTGTACATCTCAACAACAAACCGACAAAAGTACAGTGTATCAACTACGTATTCTTGAGGACAACTATGTGTGTATGTGTGGGACAATCTATGTGAAAGTAATTTAGTCCGTCTATAGCAGGGATATGTTGCAAATACTCTGGAAACGTTGTGTACATTTTTTTCGCGTATGCTGATTTAACACTAACTATATGGTGCGTATGTATATGTATGCCGTACAATGCTTAATGTAGTAAGGGTGATATGTTTGCACTCCGTTGGCCTCCCATGTGGCGTCGATGCCTGAATGCTAAATAGAAATAGGATTACGGTAGAAAGAATCCAGAGGGAAGGAGACATTTAACAATTATGTTTGCAATTTGTCAAAACCTAAGACTACTTTATCGTCGTAGTAACATCGAGTGGCCATTAAAGAAAATGAATTGTTCAACTTTACAACGGGGTAGAATATGCTACACTTCCAGAAAGAGAAGCAGGAAACAGTGGACTAGAATTAATGAACCCAAATTTCGTTTGTCCCCTGGAAATTAATGAAAAACAGTTGTGGCAATAGCAAAGCGGGTATTTGCATTTATTACAGTGTCAAGCAACTTCTTGATAGACGTAGGACTAGCGATGCTGTTAAATCGAGCAGAAGTATGCATATACTAAGAGTCCTTTAGTAGTAAGGCTGGTAAGCCGAAGAAAAGAGCTACCAATAGAGCTTTTATTAATGGCCTTCAAATTCTCGCGAACAACGTTTTCCAATTATTCAGCAATGGACAAATTATGACCGGAGTGAAGGATAAGTCAGGTCCTTCCAATAGCGAGGACATTTGCTGATGCAGTATTTAGACATTCAGCCTAAAGTTTTGGCGCCTGCTAGCAACAAATAAAACTTTACTTTTCCTTTACATTTGTATATTTTGTTTTCGCGCCGATATAATTGTAACTAAGAGATTGCAGTGCAATTTGTAGTTTTTTTTCACTGGCCACCAATCATGCTTGTTAATGTGTAGGCTGTGCCATTTTTATGGCCTTTCTGTTAGGTTATTCCCTAAGGCAGAGTACGGTATCTATGCACTTTGTGTAGAATCAGAATATTTTGATTCCTACATTTGAGTAATACTTGTTTTAACGAGTGTCTAAAATAAAATTAAATTCTACTTTTGGACGTTTGGGTTTTCTATTAAACTCGTAAACTCTATTATTTCTATTAAAATTCTTGAACTTTTGTCTTCATCTTAACGTTGAAAGCCAAAGAAATTGATTTTAGCGTTTACCATAAAGCTTCGAACAAGCGAACTTTATGTTTTACTCATTTTTTAGGATATATTTCAATTTACTAAATTCAAATTAATGGCTCACCAAGAAAATACTCCCGGTCGAGGGCGCGGGCGCGGCCGCGGCCGTGGTTTTGGCCGAGAAGTAGAGGCTCCTCCCCTTTACCCACTAATTCCAGTGGCCCCTGGCTTGGGGCGTGGCCGTGGCCGAGGCAGGGGTTCCCGGGGGTCTCCTCCTGCCACCAGCGAGGGTCCTGGAGGGGCAAACCCTGGGGTAAATCCTAATTCCCCTTCTACTTCGACGGGGGCCGGGGAAGCTCGGCCTCCCGAGCTGCCGGCTACTCCACCCCAAGCCGCGCTGGCAGCTTTGTACATGATGGATGGGTATGCCTGGGGTATGTTAAATGCCCTGGAAGGGGGTGAGGCAAACCGGGCACAGGTGGAGGAAGCCTTTGCCCGCATGGTACAGTCCTGGAAGATCCTGGTCCGCCGGCTGTGCCATGTGGAGAGGCTGGGGGCTCCGGAGCCGCCTCGCCCTCCCAGCGTTTAAGTTAACGCTGGTTCCCGGGGGGGAAGAAATGAGGGGGGGGGAATTCCCTCTATTTTTATAAGATTGTTAATTAAAATTCGACAAAGAAACAGAAAATCAACATATAACACGATAAATTTACTAAAACGTTAGTTCACGCAATTTTTATTTATATTGTTTTTAAGCAAATGCTCTATACCTGTTTAAATATTTTTTAATTTAGAATTAATTTATTGATGGCTGCCGCTGGTCCTCCATCGGATCCACCTTACCCGGGGGGGAAATCGCCGTATGATGAGCATATCCCCGTCCCTGTTTGGAAAAATTACCCAAATTTGGGGCGAAATGTTAGGGACCTCCATGGTTTATTGAGTTTTATTCAAATTAATCTACGGGATGGGTCCCCTTTGACTGACCTAGATGGGTTAGTTGGTAGCGTGCGAAGTTACCTTTTCGACACGCAACGGCTCCTAGAGCGGTTAGCCAACGACCCGCAAGGACCATTTGCACCCTAGCAGGGTGAGAAGAAGGGGGGCAGGGCCCAATTCCCTGTCGGGGAGGGGGGGAACAGGTGACGCTCCGGGGCCATTTCTCCATGCGGCCCTCACCCGGCTACCCAAGTGGATAATGCCTCGGCGGCGAAGCGGAGCCTTCAATAATGGTAGGTACTCTTAATGTTTTATCAAAACGAATACTTTTTAGTTTGACGGTACACCTTTTTTGAATTAGTTTTACTTTAGACCGCGGCTAAATGACCCGTTTTGAAAGTTCGTATTAAAAAAACTGGTTTATGGCAAAACGAGAAGGAAAATGAAACCTAGCAACCCTTTTTTTTGCAATTTATTAACTATGTGACTGGGATTACGGTAGTACATTAGAAGGTACTGAAATTAGAACGGCTCCCCTATTTCAGGTGTATATGCGTGTGCGTGTGCGCTTTTTTTTTTAAAAGGAAAGAGATTCCCATTTGATTCAATCCCTCTCCACAGTACAACCCATTAGAATAAAACGCTATTATAGGTATTAAAACATTACAATATCAAAAGACAAAATCCACGACAAATCCAAACACCAGCTTGGCAGTAGTGACTAATAAGCATTTATAGTTTTTTTTGTTTTGTTTTTGTTAAACAAATCACAACGCACTACTACTGCTTAGCCAGTGTAAATCTAATATAGTAAACACAACATACGTAACAAATAATAATAAAGCCAAATATATATGTTCCAAATATATGAGTCCAAATATAGAAGTCCAAATATATGAAAACTATAGACTATAAGCACAACACACAAATACAATTCTACTGAGTATTTTTATTTTATTTCATGAATATTAGTAAATTAATACAGCCTTGGTTGGTGAACCAGGTGTGTCTAACTAGATAATTATTGCTATTATTAACTAATAATTAACAAGCCCTCATTTCCAAAACTTTGAAGCAGTTTTTAGCCGTTTTCGAATACTGGGATCAATTTCCAGTTGAAACTCCGTTTGGGTAGAAATGTCGGAAACCGTTTTTGTTGCTTTCGCTGGACCAACATAAGCCCAGACTAAATTATTGCACCAAGTTTGAGAAACTTTTGGTGGTAGCATCAAGCTATCAGAAAATTTCAAAACCGGGTAAGTCACTGTATCGACCCATGGATGCTGTAACACTTGAAAAGCGGTTGGTCGATCTTTGGGTTTCAAGCATAGCATTCTTCCGATTAATTCACGTACCATGGGGGTTATGGCATCGTATTCGTTATAAGAAAAATAACCTCTGCAAATTCTATTTCCTAAAGTGGTAGTATCATATCCAGTGAATGGATATCTACCAGTGAGCATGGTATATAACAAAATTCCCAAGCTCCAAACATCACTTTTAGTTAACTGATAAAATTCGTTTGTAAAAGTTTCAGGGGCTCGGTAGAATGGATTAGTCGGAAGAATCCTATCACTCATTACCCAATCGTAATCAAATGGAGCAAACAGGTGGTAATGTAGAAAATTTCTAGCTTTAATAACTTCAGAAGTAGTTCCTGCATATATTAAAAATTTTGATAGACTAATTTCCACAAAAGCAATTCCATGCACATGAGCTATAGTAACCATCTCTACGATTTGACGAAAACGTTCTCTGGCGATCCCTTCAGTTACTTGTCCGTGCAAAGAAATTTCATTATATAAACTAGGTGTACGCACAATTTTCACAGTTTTTGCAAATCGCATACTTTCTGGATCTGAACAAGATTCACCTCTTTCATTATACCAAAAATTTGGATACGCCAGTAATTTCATTTTCAAATCAAAAGAAGTTACACAACCGTTCGGCATGGAAAGGATCAGGGAAAGTCTTTTGAGCAGTGCCATGTAGTGGGCAACCATGGCTTCATTCGTTCTCAGAATTTCGAAGGGCCCTTGAAAAATCATGCCGTACTCCACTTCTGAGGTCGATCCATGGTTTAGTCCGATTAGCGGGGCCCTAAAATTGAAAGTGTATACAAGTAAACTGTGAAAAATGACTAAAAGATTAACAGCAAGAAATTACAAATTTAGTGAATTAAGGCTACTAGCCTTTCGAATCGGAGGCAAAAACCTAGGAACAAATGTTCTGTACTGCACTTGCGCAAAGAAATTAGGTAAAGACCACTGTGAACAAGAACTTAGACGCACGACCCGAAAGTCAAAATCGACTCGTGAATCCAAACTGGATTCATCAGAACTAGAAGTCGCAATTAGTGGTACAACATCAGGGGAATCTTCACTAAAGAAAAAATAAGGAGGCAGGCCGAGTTCAGTCACTAGTGCTTCATTCAATTCATGCATCTCATCCCATCCTATATGCCCATTTTGCAAATATTCCGGTACCGGTGGCAAGGATGGTAACGAATCAAGACTTGAAAAAGTTGAGTAACTAGTGGCTGAGCTCGTACCGGCCTGGGATATAGGTTCGGTTTCAAAAATTATAGTAATAGTTCCAGCATAATCATTATGCAAATTAGAATTCAAGTTCGGGAGTGAAGAAAACTTTTGATATTTTATATTGCTGGAGCTATTAGCCAATGGCACTCTAAATATTTTATCACCAATACTCAAAGAACTGTAAAAGTCACAATACATGGGGGATTCAGAGACCCCTTCCGTTGGAATTGGGTCTTGGAGGTTTAGGAAACTACTACTGTTAGCTCTGCGACGCGGAGCTGGTATCGCAGGAAATTCGTTTGGCAATCCTTGAGCTGACAGGCTCCGTTTTGGTCTTTGTAGCGGTTGCCAACGCCCATAAGGATTTATGTGGCGGTGGTGTTGCATTTCTGTAGAAAAGAACGGGGTAGAATGGGGACGAATCAACCACCTAAAAGAATTAGACATTTTGTAATTAATTTTTAATTATACTTTTTCGTTTTCTTTTTTTTTTTTTAAACCCTAAGTTTAGTTCTTACTTTAGAATTCGCCTCGCAGATGCGAGCGGACAATGATGAGAAGTCGTCCCATCCAGTTATTTCCAGGTCCGAGCTCAGGAGAACCCATGGCAGATCCGCTTCCCCAGAAGGAATGTTTCGGATTCGCCTCGACTATGTAGCTGTTGCCGGTATCGAGGAGATATCGTTGGAGATCCAGGTGCTGCAGAAATTTAGCAGCAAGTGCTACATACATATAGTAGCAGGACACCTCTCTCCAAACAGCTTCGTCATAGTCACGGACGAGACGGCCCAACGCTTTCTGCTCCGATGGCTGTGTTGCTTTCAAGATTCGTTCCGCCGTAATCTTATCGTCAAAGTAGATGGCCTTTGACCACTGGTAGAACTGCTCAACGCCGGTATAGATTTTGCCCCAAACAGAGATGCTCCTCGGGTAGAAATTACTGAGGGGGCTCCTTTGGCCGAAGTAGTCTACCCGGTTGAACACCCTTCTTTCACAGGTATGGGCAGACGGGAAGTAGGTTGGCACCACAGATTCGCACATCTGTCCGATTATCGGCGTATATCTCTGGCCGTTGTGTTGCCACACCTTTTTCCAGTCCTCTCTCCGGCTTCTTCCTCCTCGTTTGGATGGCAAGACCGGAATCAACGGACCAACAGTGGGCTCGATCAACCACAACCAACGTCGGGCTACTGCTTCCGTCGCCGGGCGAGATGAAGTACCTTCCGCCGTTGCCGACATAGGAATTCGCCCTAGACTAAGAGTAGCTTTCCACTGGGTAGGGCCTATTTGCTCAACGACCAATTCCGCAACGCCATTAGATCCATGCCTTCGAATGAAGCAGTCCACGGCCCTAAACAATGCGCAGGGATGGCTTCCCGATGCCTTAGGCCGCATATAGTCCACATAGTCCTGGAATAGCCGCCGGGTTCCTATCGACGTAGCAGCATATCCGCGAATAGCGATTGGCAGCGCCTCGCTTCTTTTTAGAAAAGTCTTTGGCGCCGCGCATTTGTAGGCACGCTCCCTAAACAGCAATGGCTGCGCTATCACGGATCTACGCCTGGGCATGATTACGGTTCGAACAACGTTCACCGTACTCTTAATCTGCGGGCGCGGTGTTGTGGTTGAGGTTCCAGGCTGGCTGGAAATAAATCTCTTCGACGGAATGAGTTCGCTTTGATCGTAATCGCGATCGTCCTCTTCACTGCTCTCCTGCTCTTTCCGCTTCCAGGTTCGCCGTCTCCGCTGCTTCCGAGCCTCGGTACCGATTTCCAACGTAGTTGGTCGTTTATTTTCGCGCAGCTCCTTAAGTACCGATACCCATTCTGATTCAGGTTTCCCTTGACACAGTTCTTGGAGGCAGGTTTCTGCTACCTGGTACTGGTACTTCACGTCACTAATCGCGTATTGGAGCTGCTTTTTGGTCGGAAGCAAGTCGGCTCCGCACTTCTGGACTTCCTCATCCTTAGCCTCTGTTTCACCGAATAGCAAAGAGTTCATGGTGACTAGCTTGATCCCTTGATCCCTGGTCCGTTGGAGATCAAACTTTCGGGCTAGGCCGGAACTCTTGAACAGAGTGGATAGGTCTACCCTGGAATTGAATGTGAATCCGAAAGTGTCCTGGAATCGTTGAGCATCACAGGGTGACCCGTTCGCCACAAAAGTGCACGGCGGAACCTGCAGAAACATCTTGAGATCTGCAGGAAACTGAGATTCGTTGAACGCTGTTAGATAACCTACGCAGTAGACATAAACGTCCTCGTCCTTGGTGGAGAATGCCAACTGCAATAGGTTAAGGTGATTGGAACCGTGGCTGGTGTTATCGGCGTCGAGTCCCTCCGTATCGATGGAACACCAGACCTTATCTATTGCTTTCTGCAGAATCTCAGGGAAATACTTCTGATGTTGTGTTTGAGTCCAAATGATTATTGGATGTTTAGCTCCCAGTTTTGACAGTCTTAGGATAGCCTTACCCCAGGCTGGATGTCCAGGTGGCATGGGGATTTTGGCCTGATCTCTGATCCTATGTTTGAAGCCCAAAACTGGTCCCTTCGCATCCTTAGAACTTTGGTTGGTCGATAAATGAATCATTTGGCAAAATTTAAAAATACTTTCGATAATAAAATACAAATTCGCTGAAACAGAAATAAAAACTTTGTAAATATTTGCCTATTATTTTGATACATCTAGTTGTATCAAAAATTATTATAGAAGACTTGCAAAAAAAATACTAAGTTACCACAATGACTACAGAATAAAAACAGGTAAAACTGGCTAGCTAAAAGAAAGTTTATTCAAATTTTCGTGACCGCCAAGACCAGACACGACACGTTTTGCGGTTAGCACGAATTTGACGTTTGCCCTGTGCACGGATTCGAATGCCGCGCCTAGGAGGAGCAGGCGAACCAAATTCCGAGCCTTCTGTTCCGCGACCGCTGTGCCGTGAGCTCGGCTGATTCCTACACCACGGATGAAAAACTATTTCCAGGGCAGTGAGGCGCCGCTGCGGATTTCGAACCAAGATTGAACGCACTAAAGAACTTAGGTCCGGCGGCACGGGTCCTAGACGTCTCGAATAAATGCCGTGTACGATCCGGCTGAAGAGATGGCGTGGCAAGGGATGATGGAAAGGGTAGTACCCGGTGATCATCCCAAACAACATGATACCGAGGCTCCACACATCCGCCGGTTTGCCACGGAATCCCTGGGGATGCAAAATCATTTCCGGGGCTACATAAGCCGGACACATTTTGTAGGCCCAGCAGAAATCATCTTCCCCGGCGATAAGACGAAGATGTTGCAAATTCCCTAACTGGATCCGTGTTCTCTCCGGGTCGACGAAGAACCAGTACGACGAACGCAGATCTCCTATATGAAGATTAGCTTCGTGGAGATAGGCTACAACGCTTGCCATCTGCCTAATGAGTGGTCGAATCCTTTCTTCACGCATCCTTCTTCGGCTGAAAATGACCTCGCACATAGTGCCGTAACTCGGTGGATAAATCAAGACGGGAATTGCTGAAATTGTAGACGTTCGGGTTTCCAGAATTCTTATTCCTTCCGCATAGCAATTGTCGCAGCCCTCTCGAATCATCCGAACTTGAAAGGATTCTGGTACTCTTAGGAGACGCTCGGCTACGAGGCTTATCAATCTGGTCAGCTTCTGGGAACAATAGCAACCTAGGCTCGCTGGTTTACCGGGAAAACCAAAATGACCGGTTTTTATGTCGTTTAATGACCGAATTACAAATTCTGTAGAAGTAGGGGGTTCTAGGTCTGTCCACAAAGTTCCCTCATCGGTTTCTAATCGATGCGCATCCACACGTAGATGCAGGTTCCAAACTCCATGTCCTGGGCGAACGTAACGAATTTTCTTAGCACGAAGCATTTTGGAACTGAGGAATTAGGTTACTATTCTTGTTGCACTAATGCTGAGACTTTGATGATGAGGCCCAAAACTAATGTTTTTCCAACCGTGGCCTTGGAGATACCAGGAATACGGTGGCTCTTAACAATTTGGATTCGGCCTAAACAAAAAAACTACTTTTAGGAAGAAAACTACCTAAGCCTCAATGTATACTGCTACAAACGTTTTGAATTGCGACACACTGTCCTAACTTAGTCTAACTGGTCTTCATATATTTTCCAGAAACGACACGGATCTAAACGGGACCGTAAGGGATACGGCCTTTCCCCTTCGGGTGGGTGGGATTCTGTTACGTCTCTTTCCTCTCCAACTGGAGTAGGTGTGTGTGGTAGAGCTTCTGGCTCCATTGGTTCGGTATTGTTAGCTATATCTGTAGGTTCTAGGGTAGTATTAGGTTCTAGGTTATCTTGACTTTCAATTATTGTATCTGTATCTTCTTGTATTTGGTTTACCTCGTTATCACCGGCTTGGCCTTCTGAGGGCAACTCGTCCTCAAACTCTTCCACTATTTCTAAATCCCGCGGGTTTTCAACTAGACGGGGAACCGCCGTCCCCCTATACTTCTTTAAGCGATTTATGTGTACAGTTTGTTGTTTACGATTCCTTCCCCGGCTTGGCTCAACTGTAGCCGTGGGATACCGAATTTTAATAATTGTAAACGGCCCATGCCATAAATGTGCTAGTTTTGTAGTTTTACCTTTACCCACAGCGGGATTGTGAACCCAAACTTGTTCCCCAACTGCAAATTCAGGATCAAATCGTTTTCGATCATAAAGTCGGCTCTGTCTTCCCTGAGCCTCCTCTAAATGTTCTTTTGCAAATTCCCAAGCCTCACGAATACGTGTTAGTAAATAAATTTTAAAAGTTTCCAAGTCAAAGTGATAACGTGGTAAATTCAATGTCACATCAATGGGTAAATTAGGTTCCCTACCATACATGAGCAAACATGGTGACAATTGTGTTGACTCCTGTTTACTAGCTCTATACGCAAATAATACGTAGGGTATATAAGTATCCCAATCTCCCTGACGAGTATTTACGTACATACTTAGCATTTTTAAGATGGTACTGTTAAATCTTTCCACCAAACCATCAGTTTGGGGATGGTATGGAGTTGTGAACGTGCGATCAATGCTGAGAATCTGACAAACTTCTTCCAGCAATTTTGAAGTAAATTGAGTCCCCTGATCTGATAAAAGTACGGACGGGGCACCAAATCGACAAACAATTTGTTCTACAAAAAGTTTAGCAATTGTTTCTGCTTTTGAGTCCGACATAGCAAAAGCTTCTGGCCATTTTGTCAAGTAATCCATAAAAACCACTATATATTTGTTTCCAGAAGGTGTTATAGGGAGTGGACCCAAAATATCAACTGCCATTCTGTCCATGGCTCCTTCTACCGGAATCGGAACCATGGGCGCACGAACAAGTTTGCCAGATTTTCTTCCTGCACACGATTCACACTCATCACACCATTTCTTAATATCTCCATACATACCGTCCCAATAATATTTTGGTAAAATTTTTATATAGGTTCTTTCAAAATTCTGGTGAGCCCCTAAAGGACTATCATGATATTCTCGTAAAATAAATTCTCTCAAAGTAATCGGCACTACTACCTGCTGAAAAAGTGTCTGTTCCCGCTTTCCTTGCCTGGGATACAGATGATACAAGAGTGTTCCGTTCCACAAATATCGTGGAGATTGTCTAACAATTTTTCGTGCACGTTCAAAATCATCAGGTAAAGAACCATCTCGAAAATAACCAATCATAGGCCCAATTTCAGGGTCGGCCGTCTGTTCAGTTGCAAATTGTAAATTTACTGCCTGCAAATTAGCTACAACAAATCCTGGTAATCGAGATAAAAAATCTGCAGCTGCATTAGTACGTCCGGGCTTATACTGAATATCAAAATCATAACTTTGTAGGGTTAGAGCCCATCTAGCCAATCGACCTTCTTGATGTTTTCCATACTTTATTAACCATCTTAAAGGCGCATGATCAGTGATTACGGTAAAATGTCGTCCGGCTAGATAAGTTCGAAAATATTTAATAGCCCAAACAACAGCTAAACTTTCAAGTTCAACAATACTATAATTTTTCTCACTACTTTTTAAATTTCGACTAGCAAATGCGACGACTCTTTCTCCATCCGTTAATTCTTGTGCCAACACAGCTCCTAACCCTTGCAAAGAAGCATCTGTCTTTAATATGAATGGACGAGTAAAATCCGGGTAACACAAAATAGGTGGTGAGACAAGTCTCTTTTTCAACTCTTGAAATGCTTTCTCACAGTCTTCAGTCCATTCATATTTTTCTGACTTCTTTAGCAAGCGGTGGAGAGGGCTAGCAATTTCCGCGAATTTTTGCACAAAACGGCGATAGTAAGATGCCAAGCCTAGAAAACAGCGCAATTCATCGACGTTTTTAGGTGGTGCTAGTGCTACCAATTTTTCTACTTTGGCTGGATCAGGTGAAACGCCATGTTTTGACACAATATGTCCCAAAAAGACGATTTCGGCGCGCAAAAATTGGCACTTTTTAGTCTTAATTTTTAAACCAGCGGCGCGAAGCCTATCAAAAACTTGACTAAGATAATGCAAATGTTCATCAAAACTTGCTGAAAAAATTATTAAATCATCAATGTAAACCAGACAAATAGACCAATTTAGTCCTGCCAAAGTTACTTCCATTAATCGTTGAAAGGTTGCCGGGGCATTACAGAGTCCAAACGGCATGACATTAAATTCAAAGAGTCCTCCATGGGTTATGAAAGCAGTTTTTTCACGATCTTCCTTTCTAATTGGAATCTGCCAATAACCTTGTGCTAAATCTAGCGACGAAAAATATCGAGAATTAGACATAGAGTCTAAAATTTCAGTAATGTTTGGTAGCGGAAATACATCTTTCTTTGTGATAGCGTTTAATTTCCTAAAGTCAACACAAAATCGCCAGGTGCCGTCCTTTTTCTTAACTAACACCACTGGCGAGGACCAAGGACTCTTTGAAAATCTAATTATACCCTGCTCCATCATGCCCTGTATTTGCTCCTCAACCACACCTCTCTGAGCTACCGGTATTCGGTAGGGTAATTGTTTAATAGGTGGTGCGTCACCGGTTAAAATTCTGTGATCAAAATCTTTCGCATAGCCGGTTACGCCACCACTTTCAACAAAAATATCGGCGTAACTAGTTAACAATGCAAGTAACTTTGCAGTCTGTTCCTGTGTCAAATCATTTTCCTCTAATTTTAATTCTTCGAGCGACTTTGGAAGTTTATACGCAGCCAAATTCGACTTCGCATCTACCGAAAATATTTTCAAAGTGTCATTTCCAGAGTTTGTTGCTGCAAGCGGCGCTTCAATTATTTCGGCTGGCGAATCTAGAGTACCAAGTTTTGTATTTTTATATAAAGTAATAGACATGAAATTTACGTTCATTATGCGTATTGGCACGGTAGGCTCTTGTATCTGACAATTCACCAATGCCCGAGCCGCACAAAGCCCATATTTTGACATTAAATTTGGATTTGGCTCGAACATTGCTGTATTTAATCCCTGTCCCTCTCCCACTAATATTACTTCACTACGGGGAGGGATTTTCATTGTTTCCCCAACCCTTACCACCGTAGGACTCTTTCTAAGCGTAGCTAAAATTGGAGTATCCATAGGCCGAAACAACACCTTTTCCGGTCCTAGCTGTAAGAGTTCTTTGTCAAAGTCAAACCCAACAACCCCAAACCTTCGAAGAAAATCTATTCCCAAGATACATTGGTAACTAAAGTCGTCCACCACATAGACTGGGTGTGTAATTGTTGTAGATTGAATTGTAACTGGCATTTGAACCTTACCAATGACTCGCAGGGCATGTCCCGTAACTGAGGTTGCTAGGATATCCGACGGCTCTAATCGGACCCCGGTTTGTTCAGCTACTTGTTCGAAAATATCGCAATCAATTAGCGTAGCATGAGCTCCGGTATCTGCAAGAGCCGCCACTGACATCCCACCAATCTCAATTACGATTTTAACCGTTCCAGCCCCATTTGTTAAATTAATAACACTGGTCGACCTAGGTAATGCTGGCAGAGCTAATGCTTGCCGAGGTAGGTATTCTGCCAGATCTAACTCAGGAGGGACGGGTGGGGGTAGTCGGAGAAAAGTTGCGCTAGATACGTAGCTATTAGCCTCGTTTGTGTGTGCTGTTCTAGGTAACAAGTATTGGTTTTCATAAGCTTGACTTAACCTAGGGTACAGTCTAGGTGAATCGGCAGTAACTATTATTGTAGGTGGCCTAGGCATAGTTGGAGTAGGTATACTTCTTGCCGGGGGTGTCAAATCTAATGCTTCAAAAATTGGGTTAGCCTCACTTTCTGTAGAGTTTTTCGATTTACCCCGAATCCACGTCCATAACCGTGGCAATAGTTCAGGTAGGTTAAACGAGGCCATCGGGCTAGTAGGTAATGGGCAACAGTGAATTATGAGAAAACAAGAGGTTACGTATAGACAAACTAGAAAGACCCAAATTTGAAAAGGACTTATTCCATATCCCGTCAAAAATCCGAAAAATCCTTTGTTCATAATGGAAGAAACCATACCTTTAGCCGCATCCTTAGGATTACTAGCTATTTGACCTATTACTCCTAATTCAGCCAAAATTTGCTGTTGAAATTGAACCCCATCATTCATAGGTAAAAATTTATACGTACTATCGACTTCTTGGCAAGGCCAT
>JASAND010016134.1:0-62380 GCA_030248195.1 Trissonchulus latispiculum
ACTCATTTTTCGACCATCTCCGATTTTGCTCATTTTCATATATTTTGTAGTCCCCATGGATCCTCAAACAAGACAAGTGCGTTTTGCGAAATATTGCTTCTATCGTTCTGTACAGGCCCTCAAAGGTGACCTCGACATGTGTTAAACATAGGAAAATGAAAAAGTTAGGTTAAAAAGTTTGTGGTAGAAAAATTTTTCGCTGTATAAGAGCCAGAGCTCTGAAACCTTTTCAGAACATTAAGGACATATTGCAGAGTGCAGCTATCTCCTCTGAAGCGATTGTTGAGTATATATTGGATTTTTTTCGAATTTTTAAAGTCAGAATTCTGGAAAATCGACCATTTTTTGGACCATCAAAAACAGGACCTACGGTACTCTTTTGCTTGTCCTGAATGATTGGCAAAAGCTACAGAAACGGCCGCTAGATAGCTGCACTCTACGCATAAAGCCACGTCTTATGAAAGTATTCGCATGTTCTATCATCTAAAATAAGCTCAAAAGCCTTGCCACAAAAACAGCAAATTTTGCTAAAAATGACCATTTTTCATAATTTTCACTTTCTTTTGATGGCTTGATGACCATAGCTGGGGCCCCCAAATTAAATCTAAGCATTAATGACTTAATTGCGCATCCTGCTGTGCCGTTTCCAATTTGAAGCCTAATAGAGAGGTCAAATTGTGGTCAGCTCTAATACAGTTTGAAGTGGAAATAGAGGGGCCCCCATCAGTAAATATATAAAGATTACAAATAGTAATGTTGCAAAACAAGTTTTCATCTAAACTGAAGCTTTAACTGATAAAACTTGAAAAGTGAAGCGTAAACTGAACTTTAAAGTATTGATTAATATCAACTTTTTTATTTGTAAATTTGTAATAAAAATGAATATTTTGTCATGTGGATTTGTTCAATGAAATATCATATTTGTATTTCAATCTAAATCGGCCGGCGTGCCAACCAATGAACGCATTTAGGACACGACATGACCAAAAAAGCGACGTCCTTGAACAATCTATCCGAGTAATAAGCGGCTTCCCAAAATAACTTAAAAAGGCTAAATATGTGATGAATAGTTTTGGTTTCTTATGGAGTTTCGATCTTGGATTCTGCTGGAAAACGGAATGGAACTTATGGAATGAATGTGTTTGACTGCCATTGTACCTGTATCTTTGATTATTGCCATAGTTAAGACATGAATTAATTGGGGAAATTAATAGTAATGAAGTTTCAAGCTTAAGTTGGGTTGTTTCGAGCTGGCAGTTAACTTTTACTAATTATGCTGTTGCGGGACAGCTAGGTAGAGGCCCGTTGGGTGCCGCTCCCCAGGCGGATTGGCAGGTGTAGAACGACTGTCAATGATTAGTGCAGAGCACGGTCCACTCATTAATTTAAGTTAATTAAAGGGATTCTGCTATTACGGCCAAAACAACCCAACATGGTCAGAAAGAAGGCCAGTGTTCACTCACTGTACGTCGAAATGCAACCAAAGTTTATTATATCTGAATAGATTAAGACCTGTTCTTGCGATTTATAAAAGAAAAACAATCCATTCTGTGGTTCGTTTTAATTTTACAAGCCATTTTTGAACTTCATATGGAGATTGCAAAGTTACTTTCAAGTTTCAACCATATCAGTGGTTTTCGCTTAATTACTCGTTAATTAACATAATTAATTAGTATAATTTTTATATCATTAAAACCAGCAAGCTTTGCTCTTTCAAAATATCTAAAAATATTTACCCTTTCAGTGGTTCGTTTTCATCTTACAAGTTGATTTACAAGCCACATTATGGAGTTTATGTTGGCTTCCAGATTTGGTTGGTCACAAAGTTTCTAATTAAAGTTACATGTTAATTAACATCAATAATTAGGTTAAAACTTTTATAAATCAAATCAGCAGTTCTTCCTCTTCAAAATAAGCACAAAAGAATTGGTGCTTCGGTGGTTCGATTTTGAGTTATGCTTGATTTTCTGACCTAACTGGGAGAGCTCGGCTCGTCCCTCAAGTATTGTGATTATTAATAGTTTAAACTTCATTTTAAGCTTAATTAAAGTTTATGTTTAATTAAGTTAATCCATATTCTAGCTAATTAATTAATGAAAGTTAAGTTAATTAAGTTTAAAGTTTAATTAATTTAGTTTTATTGGTTTTAAAGCAAAAGGGAAGCTCGGCTTGCCCTTTCACTGAACTTAACTAGTTTTGTTTAGCTAGTGTGGAATCCTTTTAAAGTTCTTCTTTTCTTTTGTAAGTTTTGGATTTTGTAATTTAAGGGAAGACTTTTATGTCTTCCCTTATTGCCAATTTGGAGTAACAGATGCGTTACTTTTATAACTGTACAAACTTTCCGCTCTTTGAGTCCAGCTCGGCTGAGACTCAAAGGCAAAAGAAAAAGAGGGGAACTAAAAAGAAAAGTTTAATTTTAATTCATGTCTTAGCTAGTTGTCTGTATTTTGTATTGTGTATTCGTGTTTTGTACAAGGCTCGTACCTACTAACTTTTAATTAATTACCTACCTAATCAGCAGTCACTAAGTTTTAGTACGGGGACCCTCTGGTCCAGGTTTTTAGTGGTGTTGCGTCTTGTTTTCCATTTTAGCGAGAAATTGACGTAGTGTCAATTTCTCGCCTGAGCGCGTCTGCTTTGATGTTATCTTTCTTTAATTTTCTCCCTAATTTTACAATAGGGGAAAGGGATTAGTTTAATTGCCCTTTCCCCTTTCACGTAAACACTTGAGAGCCCGCGCAATGTTATTTTATGATTACACTAATTTGACCCAATCAGAATCATTTAAGAGCGCGCCTTTTGCGCGGAGGACAATTTCGGCCAATCAGACGAATGATTGCCGAAATTGTCATGATTGACAGGTAGACTTGTTTTGCACCTCAGTCTTACCTTGTCTCTCGTCGTGTACGGCCGCTTTCTGGCCTCTCCCTACACTCCCCCCGTTTTTCTTTACTATAGGGCGTTACTATGCCCAAAATTCCCCCCACTCCGGAACGGGGCTAGTGTATTAACACTAGCCCCTTGTCAACTTTTTTGGGTTTAGATTAGGAGGGGGTTTAGGTTGACTTCCCACCATAGGATCTCCCCCCTTTATTTTCTTTCTTGCAAATCCCTAGTTTTTTAAAGGCGATTCCCTCTTTTTCTGGGAATCGCCTCTGAGACTTATTACAGGACCCAGAGGTCCTTCTTCAAAAATACCCCTGAGATTGCCCCTTAATTTAAACTGATTTATTTTATTGTTATAAATGATTCTGATTGTAATATCTGTGCCTAGATATTACCTGGGTCGCGTGGATTTCCGAAAGGAAATCCACTGAGAAGCTTGGACTTTTGGGAACTCTCCCAAAAGTCCCAATTTTCAACTTTAATTAAAATTTTCTCAATTTTAAACCACAGAACACATGCTCAAACTTTCACACATTTTTACGCACTCTTCAAACTTCACATCTCAGCTTCTTAGGGATTATTCCTGGACCCAGGAAATATCGTGTTAGGATCTTTCTCTGAAAGATCCTAACGGTTTTAACCCATTTGATTCAGGTTAGCCTCTGCCTGCCTTTGCCGAGCCGCTGCCTGGATCATCACCTTGCCTTGCCTGAATTGGTTTTAACCCATTTGATTCAGGTTGCGCTCAAGCCCTGCCTTGCCTTCCTGAATCCAATTCTCTGTAGCCTGCCAGTCTGCCTGTGATCCTGCTGCCCTTCTGCCTGCGATCCTTGCCAGTCCCGGCCCAGTGCTGCTCTCCTGATCCCAGCTTGGGTCCCTTGGTCCTTCCTTCTTCCGGTGTCTTTTGGATCCTCAGTCCGTGGATCCTGATCCTGCTCATTGCCAGTGTGAGGAGCCCCGACGTTCCCCCTGGACGCTCTCTGCTACACGGACGCCTCTTTCATCAGGATATCCGGAAGGTGCTTGGCCAGTAACTTTGTTGAGTAGCTTCTTGACACTAGATATAGGGATAAACAGTCTGCCAGGGCTGGATAGAGTGCACTTCCTGGGATTCATCAGATCAGGGTGATTTGTCCGACACCCTTGCCAGCAGTAACTTCTATTGTCTAAGGGTGATTTGTCCGACACCCAGTTGCCAGCTTGCTCATCTTGCTCGTTGCCGTGCACTGCTATCCCCCCTGGTTGAGGCTTGCTCCCTCGACCTGACGATCTCTGAAGCTGTCCTTAGCGAACTTTTGACCGCCTAACGGTCTCTGAGAGCCTTCTGAAAGGCTACCAAACTTTCGGTTGTGGGATTGAGTGGGTTGGACCCCAAGAAGGAAGAAAGAAGCTAACTTTTTGTTTGAACTTTATTGAAATCAATCATGTATTCTTTTAACACTCCTGTCTTGTTCTCTTTGTCGCTGTTTCTCTAAAGATACTATTGAACTTGAAATTAGAGATCTTTTGGGGAAATCTAAAATCCTGACAAACCTCTCAAAAACGTGCGAATTGACCTCTGGCCGCTTCCTTAGGCAGGAAGTAGGATATTAGTTTCTGGTTATCTGCCGAGCGGGTAGTCAGGACTAATATCTAGTGCCCGGGAAGGGTGGAAATCCGCGCAATATTGATTGTTTCAATTAAAATAAAAGCACATAGGACACCCCAAGCATATAGGCTGACCCCCTCGATACCTTAGAGTTAGGAAGCAGAATATAGTGATCATATCTTGTGGAAACTGTACCAGACTCGCGATATATAATTAATTCATTCGAAATTTTCATAGGTTTCAGGTTCTAATATAAAGTTTGTAGGATAAACTTATTCAGCAAAGTTCTTGGGATAATCTGTGTGTATCAGACTGCTGGTTAGGTCTAGGTCCTCTGCTAGGTCTAATTTAAAATCATTAGGTGCATTAATTAGGTACGAGCCTTAGGGTAATAGTGGTCAGCCTTGTATTCTGTGTGTGTGTAATTGTAACCAGTTTGCCTGTTCTCGATTGTATCGGTAGTAATTGTATTTTCGGTAATTGTCGTGCTCTATTTTGTGTTGTCCGATTAGCTGACCAGTTCTGTTTGTAACTAATTAATCTACCTTAGCACGGTCTGTATCATCATATCTTCATTTCGTCTGCACGTAACTGTTGTAAATTAAATCCTAAAATTTATAGGTTCTGTGGTCCATTCTGCTAGGATCTTAGGGTCTAGTTAGGGATCAGATAGGTCTTACTTTGGACGCTAGTTAGGACTTGGCTTATATCACGCTGGCAGAGTTTGTGCCTGTGTTGTCTCACTGCAAGTTAGAGTGCGAGAATTGTGGCACAGAGTTGACAGTTAGTTTTGAGCTAGAGGCATTCCAGCATCAGAGCGAGGAAACGCTTAGTTTAATTCATCCCATTGTAGTTTGCGGTTGTCTGCGTCCCTGGAACGTAGACCAGATAGTTGAGGAAGCTTACGAGGCAATTCCAGGCACTGAAGACTTTGTGCCTAAACATTTCCCCTGGAAGTGTGACAGTTGTACTGAGCAAGAGGTGTTGATCTTCTGCCTGATTCCAGAAGGTACTGACTTGTGGGCGTCTGTTGAACACGACAGCTGTTCACTAAACGTGTATTGGCCTTAAACGGAAACGGAGCTTAGAGGAATCGAACTCACGACCTAACGCGGACAAATCCCGGATTGGGTAGACCAAAACCAGGCTACTTAGTCCGAAGGATCTAAGAGTCGACCGAGTCGTCTCGTCTGTTCGCATTGCTGTTAGTGCTTCGAAATTAGAGTGTGTGTCGCTGAGAACAGGGTACCACCGACCCCGGTGCTCTCTCAGCCTTTTCAACTTTCAATCTAAAACCAGTGCTTACCAGTGCTACCTTTTGGAGCCCTAAAATCATACAAAATACAGTCTTTTATTTTGTCGTAGCACTATATATTTTTATAGAATTTTTGTTTGTGGTGTGGTATTGAAAAAAATTAGAAATTTAAATTTGAAAAAATTAATTATTTTTATTTATTTTGGGGATGGTTGAAGGATGTATAAAAAATTTTTTATTTTTTTTGTTTGTTTTTTTTTTTTGTTTTTTTTTTTTTTTGTTGTGTTTTTTTTTTTTGTTTTTTTTTTTTTTATAGCTGTGTTGTTTGTGTGGGGTGGTTGGGTGTTGGGTATAGAGGGTTGGTTAGATGGTGGGGGGGGGGGAGCCCTTTTGATAATTTCTCACTCTTTATGTGGTAAAAATCACAAAACTTGGCAGATTAATTAATATATCTATGTCTGTCACATAATGCGGCCAATACTAATGCGTCAATATTGAACATGACTGTTGTGGCGGCACCTTTGATCTTTATAGGTGAAAAATGTCAATTTTAAAATCTTTCCAAATATTTCCAAATTGGGTATCAACGATAGCTAATGAAACGAGGAGCAACTTTTCTCATAGAACCATGGGTCTAAAATGTTGTCTGTGGAAAATAAACACGAGTTAAAGTTATACTGGGCAGTCCTGCAAGGTTAGGTCAGTGCATCACTCGAGAATGCATTATGAACGCCTGGATAGCTGGCCTTGAGCCACATCTGCACTTAAATATTACCTTAGTAAAGGCTTTAATTTGGTGTATCGACTAACCCTGTTTTCGGTCGTGCTTGGTCTCTACCTGACCTTGCAGGCTTGCAGGGCTCATCACGGGAATTTTCAAGTTTTCCGGCTTTGAACCTGAACAACTCTGTCACAGTTTGATTTCGAACGCTAATATTCTCAGTTATTATTGAGAACATATGGGGGCATATTATGTGTAAAAATGAGCGAAATCCGTGACTATCGATTTTTGACCAAAGTGACCCTCCTTTACGTCTTATACTGATAAAACATTCTTAGTAGTTAAAATTTAGCAGCATGAGTAAACTGTTGGAAATGCGAGCCACGATAGGATACAATCGCAGTGTATTACACTCAGTGAAATTGCTAAATAATAAAATTAAATTGTTCGTAAGTGATGGAAATTTCAGGAATATTTTCTTTTTTAGATTCTATCGAGCCAGTTGTTGCGGGCTGCAAAGGTAAGCAATGTTGTGATGAGAGCTGTTGTAAGTTGTAAAAGTTAAGCCCGGTTCATAACTTGTCTCTATGTTTCTGTCTCCATAAGGTTCATACCTGTCTCTGTCTTTTTGTTCTTTTGTCTCTAAGTAGTCCTTAAGTGTCTCTAAACGAAGTTGAACAATGCTCAACTTTTCTGCCTGTCCTTAAGAGACAGCCAATCAGAACATAGAATGATATCACGTGAGCAGTCAGATTAGAATGATATCACGTGAGCAGTCAGTTAAGCTATATATTTTAAGGTAACTGCACTTGTATCAAATTTTAAACTCAGTTTTCATCATATATGTAGATTCCATCATGTCACTATGAGATTGAATCGCAATTTAGGTAAGGACCCAAGAAAACGGTAACAGTGGAATTTCCAGAACCCGCGAAACCAGGACCTCAAATCGGTTTCATGCTATTGTATCTGCTAACCTAGTACTAGTACAACCACGTTAAGGATCATTCCCATTAGACTTCTGGAATTAATTAGGAATTAATTTCACAAAGTCAGCATGACTTGATTTTGTGGTATTGTAGGAAATTAATCTCTGAGGTTTGCTTGTCTTCATTGTGGGCGTGACTTTGATGGGACCGCCTGTGGAAATCGTTTCTGGTTAAAAGCGGTACCAAGGTCAGTGCTACAGCGGAATGTACGCGACGGTTCTCAAAGGCGTGCTACAACGAGATTGTACCAAGATTGGTCAGCGATGCAAGGCCGGAACCGGGATCACGCCCATGCGTGTCGATTGAAGCTGTCAGAGACAACTGTTTTTTGCAATTCTATATCATGCCAGTTTGAACTGAAATTAAATTTGGAATCTAATCTAACTAATTAAGTTTCCGTGGAGGTAGTGGGATGTTTCTTCAGTCACTAAAACTGAAATTGAAACTAGAGAAGAGAGCAAGAGACCTGAGAAACTAGAAAATTTTTTTAAGGCTGCCCACATGGCAGTTTCAGTCTTTCCAAAAAAACTTGACATTTTGAAGGTTTTTGCACTTACGTCAAATTGTGCTGTACAAGTACAGGTATGATCACTTAGGGCCTTTTCAAGAAGGGGTAGAGTAGAGTAGAGTAGAGTTAAAAACAGCTGTTCTAAATCGTTTTAACTCCACTCAAGCTTGTGTTTACCTCTTTTAACTCTTTCATGAAAAGGATCGAGTTCATTTTAACTCTACTCTACCCTTTCTTGAGAAGACCCTTAGGAGGCTGGAAACTGTTCTTTTTGATGTAGACTGAAACTCCGATTGCAACTGAAATTATTTACGTTACCGACTGAAACTGAAATTATTTTACGTTTCCGACTGAAACTTAAATTGAAGCAGAAACTATAAGATTGGGTAACTGAAGTCTCTATATTTCTGTAAGCTCATGGATTTCTCTGCAAAACTGCGAAATGGCTTATTCCACAAGTCGATTTTTACTACTAGAAAAATAACGGCTTTTTTGAGGTTTCTAACATTAAATTTAGAAAAAAGTAGTAAGTCTTGAGTTGTCGAGTATAATTTCATCTCAAAGTCGAGGTCTGCACTAGTGTTTGAGGCCGGCCGGCCTAAGCTGGCCGGAGGACGACTTATGCTCGCCGGCCGGCCGGCTAACGGCCGACCGGCCGACCTGCCGCCGGCTGGGATACAAATCACTTATCAGAAATTTACAAAATAAAGCAACTAAGCTTAAAATGAACTCCAAATCTAGTTATGCTAATTTCTATGCTATGCTGTGCTATTTTTCCAAGATAACGTCCCAGAATAAATATCTTAGCAGTTATGATAACTGCACTGCAAACTGCTCTAGGCCGGTAGCCGGCCGGCTGGCCACAAACACTAGTCTGCACGTGTTAAACTAGGTAAAAGTAGTTTACGTTATATATAATATAAAAATTTTCACTTTATAAACGCTTATCGGAATTCAAAAATCTTTAAAGATTTTCATTCAATATAAAAGTTTTAAATCGTCAAAAAACGATTGGAAATAATTCAGTACAAAAAATCCAGATCCATAAAATTCTAACGATATATTGGCATAAACTCAAGTAACTTTCTTTCATCACTGTTTTTCTCTACTTTTTTGTGCTGTTTGAGACAGACCTAAACTTTGAGGTGAAGTTACTCCACAAGCGTAACCTGTCAGTTTTAGCTCGTTAAAATATTGGACAACTGTTAAAGTCATCACAGAACATCAGAAAGCAATTTTGTTCCTAATGCTCTGAAGTCATCACCTAGCATCTATCTACCAGTGTTTGAGGCCAGACGGTCGACGACTTTCGCTCTCTGGCCGGCCTCCGGCTGGGATACAAATCACCAATCAGAAAGTTATAAAATATAGCAACTAAGCTTAAAATGGACTCCAAATCTAGTTTTTGCTAATTTTTTATGCTATGCTGTGCTAGTTTTCTAAGGGCCTTTTCGCGAATGGGTTAAACGAGTTAAATTTAACTGGATCCTTTTCGCGAATGGGTTAAACGAGTTAAAATTAACTCGCCGAGTTAAGCAGAGTTAAAATTTTTAACTCTACGCTCATTCGCGAAAAGAGTTAAAAATTAACTCTTTTAACTCTACTCTTTTCGTGAATGACTCGTGGAGTTAAAAACCTGCAGAGTTAAATTTAACTCTACCCTTTTCATGAATGGGTTAAATTTAGCTCTTTTAACTCGCTCACGAGATTTTACATTGAATTTTAACCCGCTTCTCAACACGGGGGTTAAACGAGTTAAAATCTTCTATCCTTTACATTGTTATTGTCACATTTTGCGCGCGTAATAAAGCTTTAAAAATGACATAATCGAGCCAATGAAAGTGCAACATATAATTTCATTGGACGGTTCATAATGCTTCAAAATTACTTAAGCATTGACCAACATTCTGCTGAATTATTTACGCTAAAGTAACAAAATAGGCTACTTAGTATATAAAATAAAAATAGATCTAATAAAATGTTTTAAACATGCTGCATTTTTAGAAATAATAACTAAATAAAATTAATTATTATCATTATAAATAGGCTCTAAATTATTTTTTGTAAGTTATTTAATACTACCTATAAATGCAAATTTGAAGTATGTATGAGAGCTGACAACATGAAAAGTCGAATCAACGGGACACTACAACTAACCGAAAGCTCAATTTTTTTTCAAACGGTGGATTAATTAAAGCTTTAATTTTGCCATGAAAATTACTGTAACTTTAAAAAATTTGACTTTTTCACTTTTTGAAGGACATCTAGGCAAATGTTACGCGAACTTAGTTGCAAGTGGTTATGTTCATCAGAATTACAGTACAGTTTCAATTGTTATCCCAACTGTGATTCTAAGGGCAACCATTTCAATTCAAATTTGAAATCTCTACTGAATTTTAATAAGCCAACATTTTTCTATTTAATTTTGCTGCACCTAGCTGTTTTAGTATAAAAGTTTAGTGGAAATTGACCAAAAAATTGTTCAAGTTTTTAGGAAAACCAAGAGAATTCGATTTTGCTGAAAATATGAACAAGGGTTTTTTGGGCTCTGTCGTGGCCTCAGCAAACGAACATGATGCCTGTTTTTCGGCTCAACTATTCATTAACACTTTATTGTAGGCTAAATTAATACTGGCAAAAGAAACAACGAAAACCTAGACCGAAACGCTGTCTTTAGATTACTTTTCAGCGAACTCTGAAAATATACAACCTTTCATGAAAATAGTAAAAATCTTTGGTTGGCTCCCCTTCAATTGCAGTTTTACTCATGTCGTTAACCCCTTGAAAGCTTAAACTTTAAAACTTTGCTGTAGATTGGTCAATAATTTGTTGAAATGGATCCATGCTAAGTTTCAGCAAAATCGATTAAAAACTGCAAGTTACACACAGGGATACGCCCGGATCGCCCTAACACAGGATGACGCTGCATTGAAGATGTAATAAATGTTTGTTAATGAAATGAGTAAATCTCTTGTCTTATTATATTTAAAATTTACCAAATGTTGGGAAGTTGTTTAAAATTCTCAAATGGTGAAAAGTTGGACATTCCGTACGCAAAAATTATAATCCTTTTAACTCTTTTCACGTATGCAGAGAGTTAATTTTAACTCTCCCAGTTTTAACTCTTTTAACTCTTTTCGCGAATGCACAGAGTTATTTTTAACTCTGCCAGTTTTAACTCCTTTAACTCTTTGATTTTTAACCCTGCAGAGTTAAAAGAGTTTAAAACAGGCAGAGTTAAATTTAACCCTGCGCATTCATGAAAAGGGTTAAAAGAGTTAATTTTAACTCTACTCTACTCTACTCTACTCTACCCATTCACGAAAAGGCCCTAAGATAACATCCGAAAATAAATATCTCAGCAGTTATAAAAACTGCACTGCAAACTGCTCTAGGCCGGTAGCCGGCCGGCTGGCCTCAAACACTAGCATCTACACTTAATCCTTTCACGTATGAATTTCCTCATGACTAACGATGGAAAATTAACAGTTTTACAATTTTGGCTGCCAGTGTTTACTGAGAGCAACAAGAAGGATCGGAATGCCGCCAATCGATAGAAATTATTTTTAGTTTATATGTTGCAGGATTCCCCATGCACCCGAAAAACGTTAGGAGCCGTCAAAGTCCGACGACGTAGGAATTTTTGCTAATCGTTCATTGCAACAAAGTCAACTAATGGTGTAATAGTTGATTCTAATGTGCACAACCTGCCTTATCGCCTAGTGAAATGGCTTATCCACCGACCAATTGCAGTCGGCGCTGAAATGGTTTGAATGAAGCCCTCGAACAAGGCGTCGAATTCAAAAGTTTCATTGTCGGCGAAAAGCTAAAGAAATTCAATTTTTCTAGCAAATATGAAATTATTCTCACAAAATGTAGTCGACGTGCTTAAGAAAAAAGGAACAAATACCCGGACTGCCAGAGTACGCAACTGGACTCTGCCCTGGAAAATAAAATGTCTAAAATCCCACTTGAGTCATATGGACAATCCAGCATTAAAAGGTTAAGCTTAAATGATTTAAAAGTAAAATCGCCAATTAGTGATGGGCACTGGATATCCGGATAATATCCGATTTTTGAAAAATATTCTGATATCCCTGTACATTTCAGATAAAGTAATGAAAATGTAGCAAATTTTTGACAAAAATATAAAAAATTTCTATGAAATTATTTTAAAAATCAAGGTTGTGGCTTGGTTGCATGATAGAAATTCACAGCATACCGAAAAATTGAAAGTTTACTCCAAAATCGAAAAATTTTCTTGAACTTATGGTCTGGAATAGGCGGATAACCGGATATCCGTTAACGCAAAATAGGCGGATATCCGGATATGAAAAAATATCCGGTGCCCATCACTATCGCCAATATAATTTCCTAGCCAACTAAAACTATGACACTATAAAAGTAAAAAAATAATTTTACTTTCAAGTAGAAACAATAAAACAAAAACAAGTAAACATCAAACAATTAAAGATCAGGGAAAAGATAAATATCAGAATTTATGCTTCAAAATTCTCTATTGCAAATACATTCCAGAAGTGTCATCCTTGTAAACAAAAGTTAACTACATATGTATAAACAACGTTAGCCTAACAAGTTATAACACCAATAATCAGTAAGCAATCTTAGCCCATTATTTCAAACGTTAGAGATTGGAAAAACTCTGAATAAGTGTGAACAGCCCAAAAAATGTTTGTGAATAACATCTGAATAACTTTAGAGTCTCTTGATATTCTATTGGATAGAAGTTCAATCTTTTTGGTGGCGGATTGGTCAGTTCTTTATCACGTGGTTGAATATCAGAATAAAATCTGAATACGTAGTTATTCAGATTTTATTCTCAGAATAACAAAAGATTAGCTGGTCACATTTTGGTGCAACGAAAAATTTGAATAACTCAAGAATAAGATTAGCTATTTAGATTTTAGACTTATTCTGAGAATAGCTATTCAGATTTGGTGCAATCCACGTAAAAGTAAAAAAGCAACACCAGTCATATTGTTCAGGGTATTTTTTAGGGATTTTTTTCGGGGGGGGCTTCCCGGGGGGGGGGGAAGAAATTTTCGGGGGGGGGGAAAATTTTTTAAAAAAATGAGCCAAAAAATGGTATTTTTGGCGTATTTCGCATGGTGAAACGCTAAAAGTTCTCAAAAATGCCAGGATTTAAGCTAAAAATAGGTATTTTTACGAAAAACTTTGGGGAGGGCGAAAAAATTTTGGAAAATTTTGTGTTTTTGGGGAAAGGGAAAAAAAACGGGGGGGAAAAAAAAGGGGGGGGGGGGTGGGGAGGGGGGGGGGTGGGGGGGGGGGGCGGGGGGGAGGGTCGGGGGGGGGCTGGCAACAATACTTTGTGTTGTTGTTCTTTCTAGTAAAAATAAAAAACAAAAAAAAAAAAAAAAAAAATAAAAAAATGTAGGGGAAGATATATATATATATATGCTTAAATTTTCTTAATTACTATTTCGAAGTGTGGTGGTGATAAGGTAAAATATATTTACAAGGCTGTGTTAATTTTGCAATCGAAAACTTTGTCCCTATGACAAAGCCCTTTGGGAGAAGGTATCGAATTCCCTTGTCGTATAGAACTCTGGAACTGATCAAAGAAAAGAAAATTGCATGGAGGCGTTTTAAGAAGGCTAAATCAAATTACAACAAAAGAGCTCACAGGCAAAAATGTCAACAGGTCAAAACAGCTGTTTATTTTGATCGGTTAGCTTTCGAAAATCGATTAGCAAATAAAAATTGTGTCAACAATTTTTATTCTTATGCGAGGAAACGGTTAAGTAAAAAAGACTCCAGCATTGTTGCCCTTACTAACAGTAACGGTGATGTAGTATATGATAATGCAGATAAATGCTCAGTGTTAAATGAAACATTTGTATCTGTTTTTACGGCGGACGATGGTAATATGCCACATGTTGTGAATATTGTATCTGAAGCTGACTCCTTGGTTGACTGTTTGTTTAGCGAAAACGATGTTTTCAAAGTGTTAAAAGATTTATCACCAAAATTGTCTGCTGGTCCAGATGGAATACCAAATGTCTTTTTAAAGAAATTGGCTCATTCTCTTAAAAAACCGCTTACGAAAATTTTCAGAGAATCTCTAAATTCTGGCGAAATTCCTAGTGATTGGTTGAGAGCCGATGTATGTCCTATTTATAAAAAGGGTAATTCCAAAGATCCTAAAAATTATAGACCTGTTAGTTTGACTGCTGGCTGCTGCAGAGCAATGGAAAGAGTAGTAAAACCTTTCATGGTAAACCACTTTATACCAACCAATTAAGCACCACCTTATTAGCAAACACCAACATGGCTTTGTTTGTAAGAGGTCTACCCTTACACAATTGCTTGAATGTACTCAATGTTGGATAGACGCATGGGATGCTGGTGACTGTGTTGATATTGTATATATTGATTTGATGCGAGCTTTTGATACAGTTTGTCATTCAAAGCTTTTGCGAAAACTAGAAGCACTTGGGATTAGGGGAAAGATGCTGGCATGGATTAGGGCCTTCCTTACGGGGAGATTTCAAAGAGTAAAGTTGGGTTCCTCCAAATCAGATTGGGCTCCAGTCTCAAGTGGAGTACCACAAGGTTCTGTACTGGGTCCTATATTGTTTTTGATTTATATTAATGACTTACCGGAGAATTTGTTGTCAGAAATTCGACTGTTTGCAGATGATGCGAAAATTTTCTCTACTGTCAATAAGTCATATGGGGCAAATGTGCTTCAAAATGATCTTTTTCAAATTGATGCATGGACTAGAGATTGGCAAATGACTGTAGCAGCTAATAAGTGTCTGGTAATGCATTTGGGTTATCGTAACGATAATCAAGTTTATACTTTGGGTGGTGAATCTCTGTCCGATACTGAGTTTATGCGGGACCTGGGTATAATGATGAGTAATGATTTAACCTTCTCTAAACATATAAGTCAAATTAGAGCTAAGGCCAACCAGAGAGTAGGAATTATTTTTAGCAGTTTCTCTAGTAGAGATGCAGTCCTCTTAACTAAACTTTTTGTGACGTATGTTAGACCAATTTTGGAATACTGTACCCAGATATGGTCACCTAGTTTGCTTAAAGACATTGACACTGTGGAGGGAGTACAGCGTGCATTTACAAAACGACTGTATGGCCTTGAAAATTTTACTTACAAAGAAAGACTTAAACGTTGCAACCTACAATCATTGGAAATGAGAAGGTTAATGTATGATTTATATTTGATGCATAGTATAGTGTATAATGCCTTTGATTGTTCTTTTGATGATTATTTTACATATTCGCCTGACGCAGGGACAAGGGGCCATAATAGTTTGTCTATTAGACCTAAGCGATATAAAAAGTCTAGAGCAAGTCATTTCTTTTTCTATAGAATTTGCAATGTTTGGAACTGTTTACCGGACAGTATTGTTACCTGTTCTTCTCTGAGCACATTTAAGTCGAAATTGTTAAAGCATGAAGCTCAGCTGCACAAGTTTATGCGGGGGCGTGCATTACAAGGACAGTAGTCCTTTGCATGCCATAATTTATTTGGTTTCACGCAATGTGTGTACTTTCATAAACTAAATAACTTTAATTTTGTTGTTCTCAGTCGCATTTTATTTAAATATCTAATAGCGTACAAACCCGGGTTGCCAACCTTGCGTCACTGTGTGTATATATACGCTCATGCCTTTGTATGAGTTTATATATAATTGTCTACTAATCCTGTCACGACGTAGCCGCTTACATGCATCAGCATCGCCGTGGCAGATGTAATACCTGTTGTATGTGGACGCGGCATTGGGGTTGGGCGGCCGCGGGGCAAATCACGTCTATGTAATAAAAGATAATGTACTAACAAGGCGTGATTTACTCGGGATTAAAAAAAAGGGGGGGAGGGGGTTAAATTTTTTTTCTATTTGGGGTGTGGGTGGGTGTTTTTATGAAAGTGGATGAAACTTTCCAAATATACTATTTCGGTGCTCTTTAAATTTCTGACATTTCTCTTGGTTTGAGCTAAAACATCTCCAGTTGCGAGAAAATTCAATGCAAAATTGCGAAATTTCGTGTCACCGCACATTTAATGGATTTTCTTGACCGTTAAGACCTGCTGAGCCAAATCCAAAAAATGTCCCTCGGCCCACATGTCCTTTATAGGACAGCATAAAGAAAAAATTTCGGCCGATTCCACAGTTTTGAGAAATCGATGTTCAAAAAATTTTGGTCTATATTCAGTCTGTCAGATGTCAGTATGTCAAAAAAATTTCGCTATGTTTTGCAGGTTTTTTCTAGTTTCGTACTCTCATGAGAATCTGCAGATTATAAGCTTTAAAATGATGTATAAAGCTCTTTCCAACTCACAAAATTGCGAACGTTATGGTGTTTCAAAAAATACGCACAAAAGCACTGCACAAAACAATACCAGCACCTTAAACAGACTGTAACCAATATAGCTAATGACGGATACCCTTTTATGCGAGACAGTGGCCAAACCAAT
The DNA here is from genome assembly GCA_030248195.1 of Trissonchulus latispiculum. Lineage (NCBI taxonomy): Eukaryota > Metazoa > Nematoda > Enoplea > Enoplida > Ironidae > Trissonchulus > Trissonchulus latispiculum. The sequence continues at coordinate 16,430 of JASAND010016134.1, forward strand.
AAAAACGCTCTTGGTCGATTTTTCGGGGAATGAGAGCTTTTTTAGATAACAAAAACCAAAATTGTCGCTTCCGAAAAAACACTTATCTTTATCTTTTATCTTATCTTATCTAACACAATTTATCTTTTCACTTTCAATAAATTGAAGTTAACTGAATTTTAACTATTGTATAGTATATAACTAGTGTATACATTCCAGTCATCTGCTTGTGTCATGCTAAGTTTTGGTTGTTTTCCCGAAATATGCCGTTCTTTATGGAACAAAGTCAATAGTATTTGCTTTGTTTCATAAACAACGGCATATTTCTTGGAGAAGATTTACAACTCGTATTGCACATTTATATTATCTTAAATGTACGCCTAAACATAAGCGCCATTGTAAGAATTAGAACAAATGGCAAAGCTAACAAGTAGGCCCCTAAAAGGGGCATTATCTCGCCGCTGAACTTGAATAACTACAGTAGTTATCACCATTGGGCATATCAATAAACTGAAAACAAGCCAGCAATGAGGGAACGCAGCTTAAATTCACCAAATCTTCCATCTAAATCCGTTGTAAGGGTGCAGTTAATTTTATTCTGCAGACACTAATGTAATTGTGGTTAGTTGATCATTGACACTGTATCGGTTTTATTGAGCTAAACTATTGTTATTTGTTACAGCCAAAAAATTATTGATTTTTCATGGACATATTTTGTTGTTATTAAAGTGAATCAATCTCAAAATCAAGTCTCTCTAAAAATAATCTAAGAGCGACAAGTGCTTTCTTCTTCGCATACACTTTTGGCTTTTTACTCGTCGTCCCGTCAGCTTCTCCCGGTAATGTTCTGAAAGCCCTAGAATTAGCTAAAACTATTGATTCCGATTAGTTACGTTAGAATTTGTCATTTTGAAGTGTAAGTTAGGGTTTCCATGCTCTATCAAAGTTTTTGCCATAATATTGTTGGTAAAAGTTTGGAATTTTAGCAAACTAAACCAGGCCGAAACATTTTGCCGACGGAGGCCAGGCTCAGTCAAGTTTTCCGACTCAGCGGGCCGGGAGCCTTTCACAAAAATCCGCTCATGCTCATCTCTAGTTCGCAGTTCGCCGCTGGTGTGCAGAGCATGTGTCATGCTGCAACAGTTGTAAGCGGGTCGGTGAGATGAGATATCTGCGGGTATTTGTAATGAAGTTGCTTTGCTCTGAATTAAAAATCGCTTTTTCCTTTGTCCTGGTTCAGCCTAGTTGGTTAGGGCTCTGTAGCAACTTAATCCGTCAGCGTCAGGGTCAGCGCGTCTGCTGGGATTAGCAAACTTAGACACAGGATGCCCAAAAGGTGGTTGTCCAGAAATGGGTATCCTTGTAGCCAACCCGGATGGGGTCCTGGTTGTGAGTTCGTTTATTGGATAGGTATGGAGAATTAGAGACAAGCAGGGTCGATGCCTGTCTTTCTTGAAACTTGATTAGTATCAGTTCACAACAGTGAGTTCTGATACGTATCTTGATAGACTGATCAAGATATACAACTGGATAATTCTTCTTGGCTCCTTTGATGATCAGGGATTGAGATCTCAAACTCGAGATCTTTCACTTACTTGTACCGGAGGGAGAGTTGATCCTGATCCAAGGGCTTTATCCAATGTGTGTATCCTACGTCAAACACCTGCTGAGGCACACTTAAATTTATTAAGAATTAATGTAATTCTCAACTCAACAATTACAATGATTAGACAGGCAGAATGGTTATGATTAACAATAATACTATAATAACAATGATACTGACAATGGTACTATAGGTCACTCCAAGGATTACAGATCTAGACGTACAAATTACAGACTACAAGATTGCCAGAGTTGCCAGTTATACTTTAAACCTTTGGTTATTACTTGGGTTGAGGGACAAGACTTTAGACTTCGACTCTTTGCTGTTACTTCTTCTTCTTCTCCTTCTGTACTAGTAGACTCCTAGTCTCAACTGGTATACTCTACTGCTAAACTCTGTGCTTTCCCTATATGCTGGTGTTCGTTTTATCTCTTTATCAGTCCTTTAAAACAAGGACGACACTGTTAATAATGATAGTAACTAGCGACTGCAAGAGCGTGTTGCCCACCTGCATATTCCATTTGGGTCAGAGCTTTATTTCCTAAGACTTTGATAGCATCTCGGTCAAGAAATGGGTTATTCTGCAATATGATTGGTTGTATTCGAATAAAATAATGACGACACCTTCATCCTAAAATGGTTTCCCTTAAAAAGGCAGTTGGGATAAGCGATTTTCCCATTATACTTTGCTAAATCTGCTTCATACAAATGGTTGCCCTTAAAAAGGCAGTTGGGATAAGTGATTTTTCAAGTATACCTTGAATACATACTACTTCTTACAAATGGTTGCCCTTAAGAAGGCAGTTGGGATAAGCGATTTTCCCAGTATACTTTGTTAATACTGCTTCATGCAAATGGTTGCCCTTAAAAAAGCAGTTGGGAGAAGTGATTTTTCAAGTATACCTTGAATATATACTACTTCATACAAATGGTTGCCCTTAAAAAGGCAGTTGGGATAAGCGATTTTCCCAGTATACTTTGTTAATACTGCTTCATGCAAATGGTTGCCCTTAAAAAGGCAGTTGGGATAAGTGATTTTTCAAGTATACCTTGAATATATACTACTTCATACAAATGGTTGCCCTTAAAAAGGCAGTTGGGATAAGTGATTTTTCAAGTATACCTTGAATACATACCACTTCATACAAATGGTTGCCCTTAAGAAGGCAGTTGGGATAAGTGATATTTCTACTAAATTTCGATTGTAGATTTAGAATCTGCGTTCCTAGGTTATCATAGAACCAATCTTTCAGCCAAATCAGTGATAAAGCGTTTCTACCGTTTTTGACACCTTTATCTTAATATACTATTTCGGTGCTCTTTAACTTTCTGAGACCAGTCCCGCATTTTTAGGTGCAAAGATAGGAAATTTTTGGGTTTTGCCATTATTCTCTCAGCACATAGTCGAGACACCAGATTGGTTGGTACGGCTGGAAAGAGGGCACAAAAATGAACATTTTTGCTTTTACAACTTTTGAGCTATCTCTAGTGGTTAAGTCAGTATAAGCAAAAAACGATTTTTGGGGTCCAAAAATGGCCGTTTTCGAAAAAATCAGTTTTTTTCAAAATTACTGCCAAATCGTACGGACAATTTTGGTTTACTTATACTCGATCGATACACAGTCTCGTTGCACATTTTATCAATGCTTATTAGCCGGAGTTTGTTGCTCTAAGCTAGAGATTTTACCGAAAAACCATTTTGGCAAAACTGCGATTATTTTGTTTTGAACATCGATTTCTCAAAAATTACCCAATGGATCCGCGTGATTTTTGGCAGAAGGAGAATTTGCACTATTGCGGAGGGACATTTTTCTTGGTTTGAGCTAAAACATCTCCAGTTGCGAGAAAATTCAATGCAAAGTTGCGAAATTTCGTGCCACCACACATTTAATGGATTTTCTTGACCGATAAGACCTGCTGAGCCAAATCCAAAAAATGTCCCTCGGCCCACATGGCCTTTATAGGACAGCATAAAGAAAAAATTTCGGCCGATTCCACAGTTTTGAGAAATCGATGTTCAAAAATTTTTGGTCTATATTCAGTCTGTCAGATGTCAGTATGTCAAAAAAATTTCGCTATGTTTTGCAGGTTTTTTCTAGTTTCGTACTCTCATGAGAATCTGCAGATTATAAGCTTTAAAATGATGTATAAAGCTCTTTCCAACTCACAAAATTGCGAACGTTATGGTGTTTCAAAAAATACGCACAAAAGCACTGCACAAAACAATACCAGCACCTTAAACAGACTGTAACCAATATAGCTAATGACGGATACCCTTTTATGCCAGACAGTGGCCAAACCAATAAAAACGCTCTTGGTCGATTTTTCGGGGAATGAGAGCTTTTTTAGATTACGAAAACCAAAATTGTCGCTTCCGAAAAAACACTTATCTTTATCTTTTATCTTATCTTATCTAACACAATTTATCTTTTCACTTTCAATAAATTGAAGTGAACTGAATTTTAACTATTGTATAGTATATAACTAGTGTATACATTCCAGTCATCTGCTTGTGTCATGCTAAGTTTTGGTTGTTTTCCCGAAATATGCCGTTCTTTATGGAACAAAGTCAATAGTATTTGCTTTGTTTCATAAACAACGGCATATTTCTTGGAGAAGATTTACAACTCATATTGCACATTTATATTATCTTAAATGTACGCCTAAACATAAGCGCCATTGTAAGAATTAGAACAAATGGCAAAGCTAACAAGTAGGCCCCTAAAAGGGGCATTATCTCGTCGCTGAACTTGAATAACTACAGTAGTTATCACCATTGGGCATATCAATAAACTGAAAACAAACCAGCAATGAGGGAACGCAGCTTAAATTCACCAAATCTTCCATCTAAATCCGTTGTAAGGGTGCAGTTAATTTTATTCTGCAGACACTAATGTAATTGTGGTTAGTTGATCATTGACACTGTATCGGTTTTATTGAGCTAAGCTATTGTTACAGCCAAAAAATTATTGATTTTTCATGGACATATTTTGTTGTTATTAAAGTGAATCAATCTCAAAATCAAGTCTCTCTAAAAATAATCTAAGAGCGACAAGTGCTTTCTTCTTCGCATACACTTTAGGCTTTTTACTCGTCGTCCCGTCAGCTTCTCCCGGTAATGTTCTGAAAGCCCTTAGAATTAGCTAAAACTATTGATTCCGATTAGTTACGTTAGAATTTGTCATTTTGAAGTGTAAGTTAGGGTTTCCATGCTCTATCAAAGTTTTTGCCATAATATTGTTGGTAAAAGTTTGGAATTTTAGCAAACTAAACCAGGCCGAAACATTTTGCCGACGGAGGCCAGGCTCAGTCAAGTTTTCCGACTCAGCGGGCCGGGAGCCTTTCACAAAAATCCGCTCATGCTCATCTCTAGTTCGCAGTTCGCCGCTGGTGTGCAGAGCATGTGTCATGCTGCAACAGTTGTAAGCGGGTCGGTGAGATGAGATATCTGCGGGTATTTGTAATGAAGTTGCTTTGCTCTGAATTAAAAATCGCTTTTTCCTTTGTCCTGGTTCAGCCTAGTTGGTTAGGGCTCTGTAGCAACTTAATCCGTCAGCGTCAGGGTCAGCGCGTCTGCTGGGATTAGCAAACTTAGACACAGGATGCCCAAAAGGTGGTTTGTCCAGAAATGGGTATCCTTGTAGCCAACCCGGATGGGGTCCAGGTTGTGAGTTCGTTTATTGGATAGGGATGGAGAATTAGAGACAAGCGGGGTCGATGCCTGTCTTTCTTGAAACTTGATTAGTATCAGTTCACAACAGTGAGTTCTGATACGTATCTTGATAGACTGATCAAGATATACAACTGGATAATTCTTCTTGGCTCCTTTGATGATCAGGGATTGAGATCTCAAACTCGAGATCTTTCACTTACTTGTACCGGAGGGAGAGTTGATCCTGATCCAAGGGCTTTATCCAATGTGTGTATCCTACGTCAAACACCTGCTTAGGCACACTTAAATTTATTAAGAATTAATGTAATTCTCAACTCAACAAGTACAATGATTAGACAGGCAGAATGGTTATGATTAACAATAATACTATAATAACAATGATACTGACAATGGTACTATAGGTCACTCCAAGGATTACAGATCTAGACGTACAAATTACAGACTGCAAGATTGCCAGAGTTGCCAGTTATACTTTAAACCTTTGGTTATTACTTGGGTTGAGGGACAAGACTTTAGACTTCGACTCTTTGCTGTTACTTCTTCTTCTTCTCCTTCTGTACTAGTAGACTCCTAGTCTCAACTGGTATACTCTACTGCGAAACTCTGTGCTTTCCCTATATGCTGGTGTTCGTTTAGTCTATCTCTTTATCAGTCCTTTAAAACAAGGACGACACTGTTAATAATGATAGTAACTAACGACTGCAAGAGCGTGTTGCCCACCTGCATATTCCATTTGGGTCAGAGCTTTATTTCCTAAGACTTTGATAGCATCTCGGTCAAGAAATGGGTTATTCTGCAATATGATTGGTTGTATTCGAATAAAATAATGACGACACCTTCATCCTAAAATGGTTTCCCTTAAAAAGGCAGTTGGGATAAGCGATTTTCCCATTATACTTTGCTAAATCTGCTTCATACAAATGGTTGCCCTTAAAAAGGCAGTTGGGATAAGTGATTTTTCAAGTATACCTTGAATACATACTACTTCTTACAAATGGTTGCCCTTAAGAAGGCGGTTGGGATAAGCGATTTTCCCAGTATACTTTGTTAATACTGCTTCATGCAAATGGTTGCCCTTAAAAAAGCAGTTGGGATAAGTGATTTTTCAAGTATACCTTGAATATATACTACTTCATACAAATGGTTGCCCTTAAAAAGGCAGTTGGGATAAGCGATTTTCCCAGTTTACTTTGTTAATACTGCTTCATGCAAATGGTTGCCCTTAAAAAGGCAGTTGGGATAAGTGATTTTTCAAGTATACCTTGAATACATACCACTTCATACAAATGGTTGCCCTTAAGAAGGCAGTTGGGATAAGTGATATTTCTACTAAATTTCGATTGTAGATTTAGAATCTGCGTTCCTAGGTTATCATAGAACCAATCTTTCAGCCAAATCAGTGATAAAGCGTTTTTACCGTTTTTGACACCTTTATCTTAACATGGTTGCCCATAAAAGGGCAGTTGGGATAAGGAATTTTCGACTGAATATCGCTGAAAATTACTTGACACTTATTTTTAAAGGGTATCCTAGCAAATCCACCGGCTAAACTTGACTAACGCGTTCAAAAACATAGATATTACGCGTTTCTGGGCAGTTTGCTCAGTTTTGCGATCTCCAACAGTCTAACTTTTGGCAATATCTCGAGATACACGAAACCTAGAAAAATTTCGATTACAGATCTGAAATCTGCGTCCCCGAATTACCCTATGACCGACATTTCAACAAAATTGGAGACAAAAAGTTTTTGACCATTTTTGACACCTTTGCCTGAACATGGTTGCCCATAAAAGGGCAGTTAGGAAAAGCAATTTTCAACTACATATCACTAAAAGTTACTTGATATACCATTCTAAGCGTGTCCTAGCAAATATACCGGCTCATCTTGACTAACGAGTTCAAAAAACACAGATATTACGGGTTTCTGGGCAGTTTGCTCACTTTTGCGGTCTCCAACAGTGTAACTTTTGGCCATATCTCGAGATTCACAAAAGCTAGAAAAATTTCGATTACAGATCTGAAATCTGCGTCCCCGAATTACCCTAGGACAGGCTTTTCAACCAAATCGGAGACAAAAAGTTTTTGACCATTTTTGAGAATCGCCGATTACGATTTTTAAAAATTAAATTCCCTGCCCTGGTCGACTGGGTGGGGGTAGAGCGATGAAATTCACGGATGCACACCTTCTTTTCACGCTCTTCAAAATGAGGTATGAACCAACCCTGTACCCCTTCCCAATCTCGAGATCTAGGGGGGACACCAACCTGCTAATAAGAATAATAATAAACAGACAATAGTAATGGTTGCCCTTTTTTCCTTTGGAAAGGTGGGCAACACAATAATAATAATAATAATAATAATAATAATAATAATAATAATAATAATAATAATAATAATAATAATAATAATAATAATAATAATAAATGATAATTAATTCGGTACACACAAATTCCGGTCCTTGGGTGAGCCCAAGAATGCTGTTCCAATCTCCTATAGCGGAGCACACAGCGCACTGTTCCCGGATGCTATTCGGAAAGCCTGAAGGGTCTAGCACAGGGGACGGTCTGGTTGGGAGGATGCCTGGTACGGTTATATAAACTTGAACAATTAATTAATTTAAACTACTAAATTATCTTCCTTCAGATCTTCCGGTGCTACTTGACTTCTTAGAACAGACCAATGGGGAATTCCCACCCAAGCAGAGCAAGAAGAGCGAAAGCAGAGATCATCTTTTTAAGTTGATAAGTGAAAACAAAGATCAAACTCTTCTCTTTTAGGTTTTAGGTCCCACACTAGATTCCGGTGCTGTTTGCGATCGTTCCTGCCTTGACCGTTGCAAAAACCGTCTGATCTGACTCTCTCAAAGTACCTTATCTGACTGTGACTGATCCAAAACCAAACTCGTTGAACACGTCCTTATCCGGCCTGAATACCAAATAATTATCTGACCAAATTAATAGCTCTGAGGCTCCAAATACTAGACAATCGACGCGTGACTTCGGCAGGATAGATGCTCACCTCCGCACCTGAATCAAATGGGTTAAAACCCATTAGTTACATAATTATGGTGCGGGAATCGAACCCAGCAACCATTACTCACTTTCTGGCGTTCTGAGATCAAATTTGAACTCGCGAAGTTTAAACTGGTCATGATAACCGAATTTCCTGGCAATTTTGATACAGAATTGAAAATTGCGAACAATACGTTGATGTTCTGGAGATATCTTACCAAAAATGCTGTTTTTGAGCAATTTCCTGCAATTCCATGCAGGAAATTGCGATAAAGCTGTGATTTCGCTTCGTACATTCCGTTTTTGCACTGTTCCAAGTTGGAACACCAAGATGAAAGTAGATCCGTAATTTGTAATAGTTTGACACTAACTAGATAATTCGTGGTTATTCTTATACCTGCATAACACAATTACGCAATTTTGATAACAACCTCAAGACATTTGGGGCCCTTCTCTGGCCCCAGAGTTCAGGGCAGTAACAACTCCCTGTTAACAAAGCAGTAACAACTCCCTGTTAATTACATAACTCGAAACCCAAAATTAGTAAAAAGGTCGGAAAGTTAGTTTGATTAGAAGATGGTTCGTTTTACCCTATCCATATTTCTTACGTAATTATTTGTTGTTTTTTCTTTAATTCAGGTGTAGGATTAATTGTTACATAATATTACACGAGGTTTCTGATTTCCTGATGTCCATTATTGCCATTTGCAAATAGTTGAAGTACTTGGATCAATACTAAATGTGAACACTTATACGATTGATTTTTTTAACCATACTAACTATTAAGTAACCTGGATTTGTTACTTCTGTCTCTAAACGTGGTGCAAATGTGAAACAGCACCGACGTACGGTTGTGGTCATTAATTACAGACTAAACACAAACTGGACTTGATGGAACAGACCAGAAATGGCAATAATGGCTTTTACTTGTTCCAGAAATAAAATAACAGAATATCTAACTAAAAAACTACGACAATACTAATCTTACGTAATATTACTATGTTTCTTTCAAATGACAGGTCCGCAACAGTAGTCATTATTACGAGCTAACTACGAACAGGGTTTAACCTAGCTAATGGGTACCGGCAATAAGAGTATATATTTAGTTTGGAAATAGAAGAACAGTATATATGACCGACAAATGTCGTGCTTCTGAGGGCAATAACTATTTGATGCAAAACATGTAAATTGATGCAAAGCTGATGGTTTATGGAATCCCTTTTATGCGATTCGTCCACACTCTTGGTACAGAGTAACCTACGCGGACGAATCGAGGATATCCCAATATAGACTACCAAGGACCTAGGGGTCCCCGTGACCTTAGATCCTGACGTTCGGACCTAATTTGCATATTTGGTGTTTGGGGCCTTAACTAGGTCTACATTCAAAATTACACACTTGCACCAAACCAATTGCACTCATTCGCCTCAACCATGCAAGATCATATTTCCCAATGCCATTTCCTGCGTATTACCTGAGTTTAAGTCGGAACCTTATGTATTACACACTCACAGTTCATGCATATGCGAACTAACTTGGTTTTAATTGTTAACACTTACTTCTCATACCGTGGAACACAAACATACTTTTATGATGTAGAATTTTTGGTTCAACTACTAGTTATTTAGGTAATGTTTATACTAAAACTCGACTGTTCCAGTCATCAGCCATTTGTACAACATTTGCACCATACCTAAAACTTGTCCAGTAGACATTTACACGGCATTTATACGGCACTTAAACTAGTATACACTCAAAGGGAATTTGGACCATTTAATTCACACACATACTGATTATGTCACTTTCCTGCCTAATATCTGAGTTCTTACTCACTCGATGGTGCCCGCTACCTTCATCGAACCGAAGGAGTTTCCGCGAGTCACGACACACTTACAGTCACATAAGTTCACACAGAAATCATTCATACACTCTCACACACGCAGTCATACGATTTCTTAGCTAATGGTTATTTAACTATTTCTGATTGCAAACATGATGACAACTACAAATACAACACTACTTAATACTAGCTACGACTAATGTTATTACTTTCTTAGCTACTATTTTAAGGGGGCGCTTCCATTATCGGGATTATTGATGTAAAATTTGGACCGATTGCTCAGTTTTAAAGAAATCCCAACTGAAGTTACTTTGGTTGGCGGGGCATGTTTTGACAAAATTTCAGTAACTGAGACCATCTGCTTTGCTAGCTACCATTATGGCTTAAAATATCGAAATTTTATTAAAGCCCCAAACGATTAATTCGAATGCACTATGTGAAAGAGCATAAAAAGAGCTTTACAACGATGTGTATATCACTTCTGCACGTGGTTTCTATCAAAAGTTACAGGCGGTTGAATAATTGGCAAATTTACGTTGACCATTCTCATTTCGTTTAGCAAAGTAAAAACTAACAGTTCGAAAATGAATTCTAAAGGATATTTCATGATGCTTTTGTGTTGAATTTGTTTATTATTTTATAAAATGCACTATGCAAGTTATTAAAATCATAATATATGAGCAAAACAAAAGCAATTAGTGTGAAATTTTCCAATTTAACTTTCTCATAAATGCTTCGACCAAAGTTGCTCAAATTTTGCACGTACGTTTATTAAAGAGGTACGCAGGGGCACTTTTTTCATTTTTTGTTTAAGCCTTAAATTCGGTGAGATATCGGCTTCTAAAATTTTTGAACATTTATAAAATACTCAAAATTGCACAAATCAAAAAAAAATGAAAAAAGTGCCCCTGCATTAGGTCCGTTTATAGATTTGTGCAAAATTTGAGCTACTTTTATTTAGCCGTTAATGAGTGACACCATTTTGAAAATTTAAAATTATCCCTCTTGTGTAAGTTGCAAGCCAAGCAATAAAATTTTCAAACTCAGCAAATTACTAGTACTTAACACCAACTATCGTTGCTGAAAATTTGAAAGAGATTGGTTGAGAATTGAATGCAGGATAGCCGGTCCCGGTAATGGAAGCGCCCCCTTAAATGTATCCTAATGATATTAACTACTAAATTTTTTGGAACTTTGTAAAAACTTTGGTGCGAGTTTTAACGTCTTAAAACTCGACTTTTAGCGCAGAAGTTTTGGGAAGTTTGTGGTATTTTGGAAAAATAATTTGGGAATTTTATGAAAGCCATGTGAGCAATGATTGCCAAGCAATCATTACTACAGAAACAACTACAACACATTAATATTAACACCTAAACAACTGGGCAGGGAAGCCGGTCATTCCCTTTTAAACTTCTTAATAATTAATTTAAAATAAACACAACTCATAGCTTTTGGAATTCGAGTTAAACATCCTAGGCTTTTAAGGACCTATGCTTTTGGAACCGACCTAAAGCTGAAATAAACGACACAATACAGAACAATAAAGTTTCTGGATTAACTACGCCTGGATTAACAATATGGCCGGCAACTCCTAGTTGCCGGCTGTGGGGAACAAACCTTAGAATTAGCTTATATTCTCTTAAGGGTCACACTTTTGGAGACCCACTAACTCATCTTACAAAGGTGGGGTCCCACTCATTTCTCCCCAAGAAACTACAAAATACGGTACTCTTTATTGGCCTCTAGGACCCTAATAAAAACTACAATTCAAAAGTAGTGGCTTGACCGAAAACTGAATAAAAATGTGAAATAAGAAAGTTTATCTCAAGACCCCCATCGCACAGGAGGAGTTTACATGAGTTGCCTTCTACAGTTGTTCTACACTATTGTTGTTCTATTGTTGTTCTACACTCCACTAGTTGTGCTATGCCGTCGCAAAAGAAACTAATTTGCATATAACGTAACGATAAAATTCCACAACTTTTAGTCAACCAATGGGGACTTGTGAAAATGCGCATTGGAAAGAGGGAGCCTATGAATAAACCAGGAAGTTTTTTACAAGAAAAACTTTGTTTTATTTATTTTTGTGACAAAGCAAAAAGAGTTAGCTGAATCTATGACGCAGCACTCTAAACATTATAATTGATGTCAAGGGCCCCCTCCATTCAAAAAACAGCCACCTAAGCGAGCCCTGTGTTGAACATAGGGTACAATTTGTGCATAATACAGAAACAGTTCAAAAAGAGACTCATTCGATTACAATATCTCGCCTCTAGGCGAGATAATAATTGAATGTTATTTGCTTCTGAAGTTCTAAACTTTATCAAAGCTACAGATTATGAGCTGGTAGCTAATCCCATACGTTTGTCGATTATGAAAGCATCTGATGATGATTACTGCAATCATTGGTGTTGTGTAGGTGTCCCAACTCCCAGGCATATATAGTCATAGGTGTAAGGCGAGGGGGGGGGGTTGGGGAGGGGGGTTGGGGGGGGGGGGAGGCCCCCCCCCCAAGCCTTTTTTCAACCCTCCCCCAAAACTGTTTAGGGGGGGACGTCCCCCCCCAACGGGGGGGGGGGGGGGTAAAATTCGGGTATTTTTAGGGTAACTTTTGAAAAAATTTTCAAAAATGTCCAAATTTTTGGCTTAAATTGTTTATTATTATGAGAAATACACGTTTTCAGCTGTATTATGGATCTTATGACTCAATATTGACCTTATTTTGGACTTGGAAACATGTTGGCAATCAAGTTTTTGAGTTTAAAGCCACTGTCTAATGTTAAAATTACTTTATGGTTAGATATTTTTTATCATTATAAACGGCTGAAAATGCGATTTTTGGCATAAAAAATGAAAAATTTTTTTGGGGGAGGGTTGCGGGGGGTCCTGGGGGGGGGTTGGGGGGTCTCCAGAGGGGGCCCCCCCCAGAAAAGGTTGGGGGGGGGAGCCTCCCCCACCCCAAATCTCCGTTACACCTATGTATATAGTTTCCCAGGAAATTTTGGTTGGGGAGGGTAAACTTCGGAAATTTGGTGGTCGACCCCCAAAATGTGATGGGGAGTACCCCCCCTAACCCCCCCCCCAAAATTCGGACCTCAGAAAATTCAAAAAATGGCCTAAAAACGCAAAATTTTTGTATTTTAACGAGTTTTTTGTCGAAACAAGGCTTGTTTTTATCGTTTTAGGCGTTTTTACACCGTTTTAAATCAATTTTAATCCAAAATTTGAGAAATTTTTCAAAAATGACCATTTTTTAGCAAAATTTAGCTAACTTTTTGACCCCAAAAAGTGCTGCGGCGGGGTTCGGGGGGGGGGGTAACCAAAAGCAGGGGCGTATCCAGGATTGTGAAAAGGAGAGGGTTTTAACTAAAATTCACTGAAAAGGAGGGGGTTTTGACAAAAATTTGCACTTTTTGTAATGGAGTATTCATAAAAGTTAACCCAAAAGGAGGGGGTTTCAACCCCCAAAACCCTCCCCCTGGATACGCCCATGACCAAAAGTGGGGGGAGGGATAGTCCAAAAAAGGGGGGGGGTAAAGTTGGTCGAAAATTTTGGGGGGGGGCGCCCCAAAACCCCCCCCCCCCCCCCCCTGGGGAAACTATGGAGCTTACCCCTGTGAGACCCCCCCACGGAGAGGCCAGACCCCACTAAGATTGGGTCCAAACCAAGTAAAAAATGCAAAATTTTTGAAAAAGTTTTGCAATTTCTGAAAAGTTTTGAAAAAAACTGGCTTTAAATCAGCTATAAACAGCTAAAGATGGTTATTTATAGCAATTAAAAGGTAATATATATATACGCAATTATAAACCACAATCGGGTTAATTTAAGCATATTTTAGCACAAATTTGTCGATTTTCGAGCCCTATTTTCGTATACGAAAACGACTGACAGAAGCTTGTGTTGTGAGTACGTTTAGTGTACTGTACATCGAAAAAGGAGCATTTTCAGATGGCAACCTAAACGGGTGGAGGTGGTATATACCCGTATGGTTGTGTCCGCATCATAGTTTCCTTTGGGGGGGGGTTGGTGGCATTAGGTGTGGCTGGCGAAAAAAGTGGGGGAGGGGGTTCGAAAAAAGTAGGGAGGGGGTTTGGCGAAAAAAAGGGGGAGGGGGGGTCGCCAAAAGTCAATTTGGGGGGAGGGGTAAGAAAAATTCTCGAGGGAGCGGGGTCGGCGAGAAATCGGTTTTTCGTCCAAAAACTGAAAAATTTCTCAATTTAAAGCAATTTTTAGCGATTTTTAGCGTAATTGAAGCAAACTTTCAAAATTTTTCGCTTATTTTCATCAATTTTTCGAAAAATTTCAAATTTTCGGCTAAAAATTTTCAAAAATTTAGGTGGGGGTTTGAAAATTTTTAAGGGGGGGGGTCGGCCTAAGGCCGATTTGGGGGGAGGGGCATAGTTTCCCTCGAACTTTGGGTCTTGGGGGGGGGGTAAATCTTGGCCGACCTCAGAAATGTGATGGAGATGGGGGTACCCCCCCCCCCGCTCAACCCCTCCCCCCCAGAATTCGGACCTCAGAAATTTCAAAAAGTGGCCAAAAAATGCAAAATTTTCTGCAATTTAGCCCTTTTTTCATCAAAATAAGGCTTGTTCTTAGCGTTTTATGGATTTTTGCACCGTTTCAAAGCGATTTTAGAAAATTTTAGAAAAATTTTTAAAAAAATGACCATTTTTCGACGAAATTTAGCTAACTTTTTGGGTCCAAAAATCGTTGGGGTTCGGGGGGGGGTAGCCAAATGTTGGGGGAGGGTAAGTAAAAAATCTGGGGGGGGGGGGTAAATTAGGTCGAAAATTTTGGTGGGGATACCCCCCCAACCCCCACCCCCCAGGAAACCATGGGGGGGTAGAAAAACTTTTTTAGCGGGGTTGACGACCATAGATGTGTTAGGGGGGGCGGGGGGACCCCCCAGATTTTTGGCCAAAAATGGCATAATATCGAAAATTTAGGGGATCCCCCACCCTCCGTCGGGAACCACCCCATAGGTGTAATTCCCCAGGCGAAATATGGGGTATTTTTGGGAAAAATTCTGCAAAAATTTTCTGCAAATCCCCGTTACACCTATGCCCCCCCTAGATTTTTTGCCCAACCACACCTATGTTGGCGACCCCTCCATTTGGGGGGACCCCCCCTTAACACAAATATAGTTGGGGCCTGGGGGGTACTCCCCCCAAAAGTTTTGACCAATTTTACCCCCTTCCAGAATTTGTGAGATACCCTGCCCCAACTTTCGGCTACCCCCAGCGATTTTTGACCCAAAAAGTTAGCTAAATTTGGCCAAAGAAATGGTCATTTTTGAAAAACTTTTCTAAAATTTTGACTTAAAATCACTTTAACACGGTTCAAAAACGCCTAAAACGTTAAAAACAGGCCTTATTTTGAAGAAAAGAGGGCTAATTATATACCGAAAATTTTGCATTTTTTGGCCATTTTTTGAAATTTCTGAGGTCCGAATTCTGGGGGGGGGGAGTTGGTGGTGGGTACCCCATCACATTTCTTGGGTCGACCACCAACCTTCGAAGATTTACCCCCCCCCCCCCAGACCCAGAGTTCCAGGGACACTATGGTACGCATGCAATCATACTTATTAGTAACTGAAGCCACAAGAAAAGAAGATATGTATATATATATATATAATCGGAGTTGAGGCGGGCGAGTTGAGTGGACGTGGGTCCTCCGAGGTCGATCCCCAGCACTAGCGTAGCCAGAAAAAAATTTCGGGGGGGGATTTTTTCCGGGGGGTCTGGGGGGCGGAGCCCCACAGAAGCTGAGAAATTTTTCTATTTCGTGACCTTCGCGGAATTTTTACAGAGCATGCGTTGAAATTACAATAATGTTCAAGGCGCAGTGCTTGTTCATGCACCCAAATGATGCAGAAGGTGGTCAAAGTACACCAAATACGTAGGGTAATTGGTACTCATATTTTAGCGCGAAATACGTATTCCCCGGCTACGCGCCTGATCCCCAGTACCACCCCCCTGGGCTTATTCTAGAGAATTTTTCTTGGGGGGAGGCTCTTTGGGGGGGGGGCCTCGGGGGGCGAGTCATTCTGGGGGGGGGGAATTTTTCAAAATTTTTCTAAAAACCTGCTAAGAATAGCGCTATTTTTATAGTAACCGCCAAAAAAGTTCATTTTTAGTGCAAAAATAGCGCTTAACTAGGCAAAAATCGACTAAAAATCTCCGGCGAAGCCGGAAAATTTTTGAAAATTGGGCCTTCTGAGCGAATTTTTCCGGGCAAAAGTTGGTACCAAAAGGGGCACCCAGTTTTTGGGGGGGGGACGATTTTGGGGAAGGGTGTTTATAGGGGCCCACCACCCCACCCCCCCACTAGAATAAGCCCAGCCCCCTAACCTCACTCAATATTGGCCTTATTTTAGAGTTTGAAACGTGTTGGCAATCTAGTTTTCGAGTTTAAAACCCCTATCTAATGCCAAAATTACTTCACGGTTGGATGTTTTTGGCATTAGCAATGGATGAAAATGCTATTTTTGGCTTAAAAATAGAAACATTTTTTGGGAGAGGTTCGGGGGGTCGTGGGGAGGCATGGGGGAAGGTCTAAACAGGGGGCCCGCCTCCAAAATTTGGGGGGCCTCCCACCCCAAATCCCCGTTACACCCAGGCGGGTAGCCAGGGGGGAATGGGGGGAATTCCCCCCGAAATTGTGTTGCCCCCCAGGAAGTTTTTCCTGCCATGTGTAAAACGCCCATTTGTCAAAAAATTTTCGCGCCTTTTTCGCGAAATCAGTGTGTTTTACCATTGTAATGCGTGTTTCGCACTAAAAAAGTACCTATTACCCTATTTGGTGTACCTTGACCGCCTTCTGCATCATTTGGGTGCACGAACACGCGGCACTTCGCCTTAAATATTGTAATTTCAACGAATGCTCTATAAAAATTCCACGAAGGTCACGAAGTAGAAAAATTTCTCAGCTTCTGGGGGGTCCTTCTGGTTCTGACCGGTCCGGTCCGGTCCGGTCCGTTGCATTGCCCGCCCGAAATTTTTTGCTGGCTACGCTAGTGGACATCTATGCCCATTGCCCCCTTACACATATGGACGTCAGCCAGAAATTTCGATAAATGGTCTAAAAATGTAAAATTCCTTTCCCTTCAAAACAGTATATAAGGCTTGTTTTATCGTTTTAGCAGTTTACACCGTTTTAAAGAGATTTTAAGTCAAAATTATGGGAAAAGTTTAGCCGAATTTGCAAAATTTGGATCCAAAATCGCGACGGGGGTACGGGCATAAGTGTGGCTGGCGAAAAGAGTGGGGATGGGGGTTGTTGAGAAAAGGTAGGGAGAGGAGGGGCATATACACAGTACATGTATATACAGTTAAAAACGTGTATTTCTCGCAATAATAAAGGCTTTAAGACAAAAATTTGGACTGTTTTGAAAATGTTTGCAAAATTTATGCTAAAAATAGGCAAACTTTGACCATTTTTTGCGCCATTGGCGCGACTCCCCCCCCCTCCCCCCCAGTTGGGCTACCCCCCCCAACCCCCCCCCCGCCTTACACCTACATGCGTACGTATGCTTAAAATTATCAAAAATTTATATTGGTAGGGGGTTTGAAAATTTTTAGGGAGGGTGCGGCTGGAAGAATGATTGGGCGGCGGTAGCCAAAAAGGTATATAATTTAACACGTTAGGGTTTTTGATGGAAAATATTCGTCGAGATTCAGCGAAAATTTGCAAACGAGGGTTTTCGAGGGTGACGGTTTCAGTAAACATACACATTTTAACGTAGCTCTGGCCCGAACATGGAGAGGAACGAGTCCGGCTTCTTTCACAATCAAATCAGCCGGGGAACCTCGTGAGCAACCAGTGATCACCCGGGCGGCTTCATTTTGGATTACCTGGAACCGTTGCAGGTTGCTGGGGGCAGTCGTGGTCATCCAGGCAGGCCCGCAGTACTCAATGGCAATGTACGCCAGGTACACCATTCTGAGGTCCTCTTTGCTGCATCCCCAGGAAGGTCCGGCCAGGCAGCGTAGGATGTTGTTGCTTTTCCGTAGCTTGGTGATGAGGTGGTCAATATGGGCCCTGAAGGAGAGAGACGGATCAAATTTCACTCCCAGAAATGTGGGAGTTTTGGTAGTTGGGATCCGTTGGCCGCAGATGTACAGATCAGGGCAGAGGTTTTGCTCCTTATTCCAGGTTGTGAATAGGCAACATTCACATTTCTGGACATTGATGGTCATTTTGTTGAGTTCTGACCACTTCTCAATGGCGTTGAGGGCATCTTGTATATGACCCGCCGCTACAGTGGGCTGGGGGTGCTTAGACCAGATAGCAACATCGTCCGCAAAGAGAGAGAATTCAACTGCCTCCGGGATGACCTCGGCCAAGGAGTTGATGAAGATCTGGAACAGGGTGGGAGACAGAACGCACCCTTGAGGGACACCACAGGCAAATCTTCTGGGCCGACTGAGGGCGCCCTCAAATTCTACGGCGTTGAATCTGTCATTCAGGAAATTCCTTACTCACTGTATAATGCATCGGGGCACGTTGAGTTGAAGGAGGGCTTTCATCAGACCAGGGTGCCAAACACGGTCAAACGCCCTGGAGAAGTCTATTAGGTCAATAACCGTACGATGAGCTGGTTTTCGTTGATTGAATCCATCACTGATGGATTGGGTGATTCTTAAGACTTGATCTTGTGTAGATCTTAGTCTTCTAAATCCCGCTTGGTACTTGGTGATGGCTTGGCTTCGGCGGCTTCGCTCCAGGAAGTATGTGAGCCGGCCCAGAACCAGGCGCTCCATGACCTTTGCCAGGCACGACGTGAGGGCAACAGGTCTGTAGCTCGGAATCTGAGACGGGTCCTTTCCCTTTGGCAATAGGAATGATTTTAGCCCTTCTCCAGACAGCTGGGCAGCTGATGAAAGGGACTAGGGAAGACAAGAGTGGGCAGCTGAGACATCAGGCGCCAATTGCATATAAATCTACTAGTTGCGGATTCCGCAACTAGTAGATGCTAGTCTGCGGATTCCGCTATACGAGTGTTGCATAAAGTGCAAGTGCGGAATCCGCAACTAGCAATACTAGTGCGGATCAAGCTACCTACTAGCTGCTATTTGCTAGAAGCACTAGCAGCTAGTCTGAGTTGCACAGAATCTACTAGTTGTACGCTAGGGATCTACTAGTGCTAGTAAAATCGTCTAGTCAAATGTCACTAGACGATTGTCAGAAAATCTTTGATAACTTTTGGAAATCCTAGCTTTTTTCAATGAAACTTTCAGAATAGCTTCAGTTATCGATTGTCAGACGACCCTTAAAAAATTGTGAAATTTAGTTGAACGTTGTGATTTTTTGAAGATTTATGGTTATATAATTCACTATTTTATCTCACTCGCAATGCTAGTACTCGCACTTACATTGCGAGTCCGTCAAGTCCGGCAGCTTGCTTAACTAATTTCGTCTAGTCGCAGGAAAAGTTTTATGCAACACTTGAAATCCGCACTAGTAACTAGTATGCTAGTACTAGCAAATCCGCACTAGTAGATCAGCAGATTTTTATGCAATTGGCCCCAGGTGCTGAGCCGTTCCCGGTGACGGGGTTGGTTCGCGTCCTCGAGCCATCGTTTACCAGGACAAGGCCTTTGGCCTCCATCCAGGCTTCGAAGGCGTCACTCACTGCACCTGCTGAGTGAGTGGAGTTGTCCCATAAGGGGCTATGCCCGTTGATGTCACCTTGAACCAGTGACCCCTGCAGGCCGGCAGGGAGTAAGGGGCGAACAGCTGCTGTCTGCCGTCACCCGGCGATCTAACCACCGGCGGAACATAGATGTTCGTGATAGTCAGTTCCCTGCCTTCGTAGATTCGGACTGTGACAGATTCTGTGGTCTTGTCGGCAGAGGCACGATGGGGGATGGTATGGTGCTGGATTCCATGTCTGACCAGGGTGGCTACACCGCCTCCGATTTTGCCTCCCTGGGCATTCGGGTTCCTCTTCGCCGTACGGTCCGCTCTATATGTGGAGTAGCCTTTGATACTGAAAGGCTTAGCCGGCTGCAGATGAGTTTCTTGGAGCACCAGGACATCAACCTTTTTGCTGTGAAGCAATTTTTCCAGTTCAGCCTTTTTGCTGACACTGAGCCCGTTTGAGTTCCATTGCAGTATCCGTAAAGGCCGAGCGGACTGTTTGATTTTGGGGTGTCGTTGGCGAGGGATAGGCGGTGGGCTACGACGGCCAGTGGCGGCCGCAGCAGCAGCAGCAGCTGCAGCGAGGGCAGGGGCGGCAGAGGCGGCCGCGGCAGCAACAGCAGTAACAGCTGCAGGTGCAGCGAGGGCATGGGCGGCAGTGGTGGCCGCGGCAGCAGCAGCAGTAGCAGCTGCAGGTGCAGCGAGAGCAGTGGTGGCCGCGGCAGCAGCAGCAGTAACAGCTGCAGGTGCAGCGAGGGCAGGGGCGGCAGTGGGAGGAGGAGTGGGTGGGGAGCCAACGGCAGGGGAACTTTGGAGGGGGCTAGTTGGAATAGGAGGTGGCGGGGCAGGCGTACCCTGGAGGGTACTGGGTGGGGAGGGAGGACAATTGGAACAGAACCATCTATTGGAGTTGGCAGCCAGTAACTGTCTGACCGTAAAGCCCAGATAGACTCTGTGTGACCATTGGCCACATTTCACGCACGCTATTGAGTAGTCCTTCCTGTTTACATTTACACCACAGGACCCGCAGGGATAGGTAGTATCAGGGCCTGGGTTTTCCTCTACATCTCCCGCCAAAATCAGTAGCCGGCGCCAGAAGGCGGGGTTGCCTGGGCCGGCATCGAAAAACCCCCTTGGGCAGACCAAAGGAGAATCCTGCCTTCTTTGAGAAGGGAAGAAAAAGGGTTGCCATTTCGCATCCCGGGGCGGGGGCTTGGGGCACCACATCCCAGGATGTTCCACCTTTCCAACCACGTTGAGGCGACAACATCGGACAGGCCATGCCATATTCTTCGCCTTCTTTGTTTTAGCATATTCGTTCGTTATTTGTGATATATATTGCTGGATGCGCCTACTTACCAATCTAGTTTTGAATTTGTTTACGCTCACCGAAAATGCTTAATTCGGATTACGAAAGAAGGTTCTTAAAGCAGCATAATATTCTTTCCGGAGATGCTGTTCCGAAGGTACGTTTACATATTTGCAGGTGCATTTACATATTTTTAGTGATTTTTTCCTGGGGAGCCCCGGGACCAGGGGGACGGCGACAAACTTTTGGGGGTTAGGATATTTTTTGCTAACATGAGCCAAAAATTATTGGTATTTTTGGCGTATATATTCTGCACGTACACAGAGACGCAAAAAGTTCTCAAAATTGGATTTAGGATAAAATAGCCTTTTTTACGAAAAAATCCCCGAAGCTGGAAAATTTTTAAAAATTTACTTATTTTTGGCAAACATTTGGGTTCCCCAAAAACTTTTTGTCGTAAAATGTATATTACTTAGGGGAAGCGCCTTAGCGCTCCCCTAGAATCGGGAAAATTTGACGGCATGTGTATATATAATCTGGACATTGTTTGGCCTGTGGCCAGCGAAGGAGTGGACCGATCGGGCTCAAACTTTTTGTGTGAAGAGCTTTTGGGCAGGGGTACATGCTGTGAAAATTTCAGCCGGATCGGCCGAGTAGATCTTGAGATATGAAAATTGGCCCCCTGCGCAGGTCGCGTTTCTCTCCATTTTTTCCCCAGGGGTGCAGGTCGGAGGACCCTTCAGAGCCCTACTATTTTATGTTTTTTGGTACAAAAAGTTCCTGAATTCCGGGGAAATTACTTTCCGCGGTTCCCGGACCCCCCCCCCAGATGGCCCCATCCCCAGGTGACCCCCGAAAAAAACTGGGCTTTTCTACGGGGTTGGGGGGTGGGGGCGCCCCCCACTTTTTGGGTCCCCCCCACTCGGCCCCACCCCCACTTTTTTGGGCTTCTCCCCCACTCACTATAAGGTGCCCAGAAAATGCCAAATTTTAAAGATTTTTGGTCAAAATTTTCAGAACCAGGAGAGATTAAAGACTTCCAAAAGAGCAGAGTGGGCTGACGGACTGAGGTTCTTAATCATTTCATTGGAGATCTTGTCCAGACCGGCAGCTTTGCGAAGGGGTAATTGATGGAGGGCATAATCGTATTCTTCCTGAGTAAACGGCCTACACATTGGTCTGAGGTGGGTAGCGTTGCAGTCACAGCGATGTCTGAGATCGGCCCGGACCGACCTAATTAGGGGTCTATCCTCATTGGTTTGCCTCAGGTGGCTAACTCGGGCATATTCTTTAGCAAATCCATTGGCTTTATCTAGGTCGGAGGTGAGCTGCTTGGCGCCAAGAATGAGGGATGCTCCCGACTGAGAGGGTTCATTCTTTCCATCGATGGCGCTGAGGGTTCTCATTACTTTAGATGGGTCGGATCTGGTATCCAGTGTAGAAACATAGTCGACCCAGTTCCTCCTTTTTGCCTGGTCAATAAGATTCCTGAGATTCTGTTCAGCTGACTTCCAATTCGTCCTATCTGCCTCCGACTTGGTGACCAGAAAGAGCCGTTTCTTGTTTCTAGCCTCTTTGACTGCAGTGTTTAGATCATCCGACCACCAGCATTTGGGATTGCGCCGACGGTTCATGGGGATATTGTTTTCTGCTGCCGTGACGATGGCTGAGGTTAGAAACCTGTTGTATCGGTGGACAGATTGGCGGAAATCAGCAGGAGGGTTTCTTAGGGCTGCCTCCAGGCAGTTCTGAAACCCCGACCAGTTTGCTTTCTCGTAACAGAAATACCGCTTGGTCGCAGGTTTGCCCATAGAAGCAGTAAGGTTGAGATCACAAATGATTGGCCGATGATCAGACAACGGAGCTTCCACAACGCTCCACTTGAAGCGGCCATCCCACGAAGGATGCAGAATGGTTATATATCAGGGCTGGAAAGGCCAGCGGTTTGGGGGTTAACTCTAGTGGCGGACCCGTTGTTAGCGACGCGCAGACCGGAGGTAATGATCCAATCCTCCAGATTTTCTCCCAAGTCGTCTTGGGGCTGATTTAGATCCCACAGTGGCGCATGTGCGTTAAAATCACCAGCAAAGACTGACCTCCCGTGGGATCTGAGGAAGGCGAGATCGAAATTCTGATGTCGTTGATCTTGTCCATCATTCACAATAGGAGGAATATAGATATTGAACAGTGAGATAGGCCCTGATTTTGCCTGGATATGGACTACTGCCAGGTCTGATTGTATTGTACTGTACTGTACTGTATTGTTACATTGTATTTCTGATTTGGGAGTGTTGATGACACCTGATTTGAAATTTCATGAACATTATGGTCATATAGTTAGTAGTATTAGTATATATTAGTATTATTTTATTTCCCAACCAAAAAACATTGCAAACAAACCACCAAGAGAAAAAACAAAATAAACAATAATTCTAGTAAATATTAAGTATTTCTTAGAACCATGTATATACATGGCAATGAAGGATGCAGTTTCTAAAGCTTATCGTGTGTTAGCTGCTCTCTTAAATAACTTTGTAACGAAAGATGTTCTTTTGCTTGTTAAACTGTATACTGCTTACGTACGTCCTATATTAGATCTAATTCTGAAATTTGGAACCCTTGCTTTGTGTCTGACATTGAAAATGTTGAGTGTTCAACGGTATTTTACACGTAGAATTATTTTCCCCAAAATTTTACCTTATGAAGAACGCTTAAGGGAACTTAAGGGGGGGTCCACCATGAAAAATTTTATGGTCACGGATTTTGCTCATTTTCACCCATAATTTTGTCACATATGTCCTGCATATCGAGTTTCAATTTCGAGTAGTTTCGTTCAGTACTTAACGAGTAACCGGCTATTAATTGCACGCAATTTGCAAATGGGTGGAAAGGACGGTGCCGTAGCAAATAAAGGCAATTTACACCAGTATATACATCCTTGAGAATGGAGGTTCATTCGGTTATATGTTTGATAACTGATGTAAGCAAAGGATTTAAGGTAACTTTTAATGGGGAAGGTCTACTTTATGGCTTTATTTAGTGAGTTTAAGGAGTAGCAGCGGCGCTGGAAAGCCATGACCACGAAAATCATTTAACGGCCGATAACTTGAATTTGGTGCATTTGCGGGCAATGGTCCAAGAAGAAAAAATGTTCCCGACAATGAGAGCTTGCCATTGATATAAAATTTAACATATTTCGAAAATTTGAAAGTCGCTATTTTTAAGATTATTTTTGTTAGACCCTCATATTTGACCCCAGCGGCCAACTGGGTGCACTAACCTGTACCATTTGTGCCAAACTTGACCTAAAGTCATCAATAATGGTGCGCAAATAGTCTAACATTTTATAGGTGTGTACGTCAAGAAAATGAAGTAAACGCTGGCCAGCAGGCGGATCCACGAAGGATACAAGCCATTAATCATCAAGAAATAATGAAAAACGCCTGCCTGCAGTCACTAAGGCCGAAGCCTTAGTCCGAACAGGAGAGAGCCAATGGGCGCTGTGAGCGCTCTTACCCAGGGAGAACTGTTCCCTGGAGCTCCTGCCTGGTTGTCCAAGAAGGACAGCCAGCTCGGCTCTATCTGTGCTGCAACATAGTCAGAGAAGGTTTTATCAAAACCTCTCTGACTGTGCTATGCACAGAAAGAGGACTGCAGTGGCCAGCGGATCTCCGTAGAGATACAAACAGCATTTACGTCAAGAAAATGAAGTAAACGCTGGCCAGCAGGCGGATCCACGAAGGATACAAGACATTAATCATCAAGAAATAATGAAAATCGCCTGCCTGCAGTCACTAAGGCCGAAGCCTTAGTCCGAACAGGAGAGAGCCAATGGGCGCTGTGGGCGCTCTTACCCAGGGAGAACTGTTCCCTGGAGCTCCTGCCTGGTTGTCCAAGAAGGACAGCCAGCTCGGCTCTATCTGTGCTGCAACATAGTCAGAGAAGGTTTTATCAAAACCTCTCTGACTGTGCTATGCACAGAAAGAGGACTGCAGTGGCCAGCGGATCTCCGTAGAGATACAAACAGCATTTACGTCAAGAAAATGAAGTAAACGCTGGCCAGCAGGCGGATCCACGAAGGATACAAGACATTAATCATCAAGAAATAATGAAAATCGCCTGCCTGCAGTCACTAAGGCCGAAGCCTTAGTCCGAACAGGAGAGAGCCAATGGGCGCTCTGGGCGCTCTTACCCAGGGAGAACTGTTCCCTGGAGCTCCTGCCTGGTTGTCCAAGAAGGACAGCCAGCTCGGCTCTATCTGTGCTGCAACATAGTCAGAGAAGGTTTTATCAAAACCTCTCTGACTGTGCTATGCACAGAAAGAGGACTGCAGTGGCCAGCGGATCTCCGTAGAGATACAAACAGCATTTACGTCAAGAAACTGAAGTAAACGCTGGCCAGCAGGCGGATCCACGAAGGATACAAGACATTAATCATCAAGAAATAATGAAAAACGCCTGCCTGCAGTCACTAAGGCCGAAGCCTTAGTCCGAACAGGAGAGAGCCAATGGGCGCTGTGAGCGCTCTTACCCAGGGAGAACTGTTCCCTGGAGCTCCTGCCTGGTTGTCCAAGAAGGACAGCCAGCTCGGCTCTATCTGTGCTGCAACATAGTCAGAGAAGGTTTTATCAAAACCTCTCTGACTGTGCTATGCACAGAAAGAGGACTGCAGTGGCCAGCGGATCTCCGTAGAGATACAAACAGCATTTACGTCAAGAAAATGAAGTAAACGCTGGCCAGCAGGCGGATCCACGAAGGATACAAGACATTAATCATCAAGAAATAATGAAAAACGCCTGCCTGCAGTCACTAAGGCCGAAGCCTTAGTCCGAACAGGAGAGAGCCAATGGGCGCTGTGAGCGCTCTTACCCAGGGAGAACTGTTCCCTGGAGCTCCTGCCTGGTTGTCCAAGAAGGACAGCCAGCTCGGCTCTATCTGTGCTGCAACATAGTCAGAGAAGGTTTTATCAAAACCTCTCTGACTGTGCTATGCACAGAAAGAGGACTGCAGTGGCCAGCGGATCTCCGTAGAGATACAAACAGCATTTACGTCAAGAAAATGAAGTAAACGCTGGCCAGCAGGCGGATCCACGAAGGATACAAGACATTAATCATCAAGAAATAATGAAAAACGCCTGCCTGCAGTCACTAAGGCCGAAGCTTTAGTCCGAACAGGAGAGAGCCAATGGGCGCTGTGAGCGCTCTTACCCAGGGAGAACTGTTCCCTAGTCTATGTCATTTATTTATGCAAGCATATACCGTTACATACCCAACAGTGGTGCAAAACAAATAGAACAATTTTGTGTACAAAATGCATCAAAGTAACACAATTGATCCGTATTATATCATAATTATGCAAGGAAACTAACATGGCATTATGTTACTAGCAAAATCAATAGCAAAAAGGGCAGATTTACTACATTTACTGCATTTTATATAAAAATTTTAAGAAAGCCTTTTAGGTTGTTCCTTTTATGATTAATCTTCATTTTTTCTGGATCTTGTTTTTAAAATATAAAGGACAAACGGCTACTAAATTGCAAATTTCCTCCACGTTTTCACCTTCTGACCTGAAACTGTAACAAGCATGAAGCGCATAATACAGTTATATCACACATTGAAGAAGACAATTTGGGTGAAACTCGATTCTATGCACCACTTTTGCTTGCTAGTCTGAGCCTTCTCAAATTATATGTTTCAGGAAATAAAAGCTTGATTTTGGTATTGGAAACTAAAAAGAAAAATTCAGGGGTGCTGGTTGTTGAACCCAGACTATCCGGATAAGTGGTCCGGTGCTTTTACCACTTCGCTGCAGCCCCTTTGATGCAATCCTTAAAGCAACCTTTGCGTTAACATTGCTGCAAAGCTGAAAGCAATAGTCTTTTCATGTACCGCCTTATAAGTCGAGCTGCCAATCAAATCCTGGATTCTGCGTGCTACGCTTATTCTGATAATTGTATGTATGTATTGTATGAAATTTGTATGTTTCGCCAGCAGCCTTAAACTACATTTTCTGCCTTCGCCCGCATTTTTGGGCGGCACTTTTAATGCTGATTTTATAAAGGTTTGATGTATTTGCCTGGCTTTGGCGGCAGAATTAGGAACTCTGCCGCCAAATGTGATTTGTACTGCATTTAGGCCCGATTTGATCCGCAGCCTGACTCGCTGCAAAGCACTTGGAACAGCATTTAGGCGACTTTGTCGCAGTTTGTTTGATCTTTATAAAAGTTTCCATTACTATATATGCTAGTAGGGCCGTTTAAATTTCATTTATTAATGAACTGTCTGAAACTAGGAGATGGCTGAAAGGGGGGAGGGAGGGAGGGAGGTCCCTTTGGAACCCGAATGGCGTCCTAACTCAGTAAAAATTTGATGAAAATTTTGTCTTGAAATGCTAATTTTTCCCAAATCTCCGGTCTTCAATTCGAATCAAGTTACTCCAAAATTGTTTTCCGGCCTGAAACACAAAACAGAGGTAAAAAATTAACACAAATTACACAAAAATTACATACTAATAAACTGTTTTCAATACCAAAATTCCATCTTCCAACATAAATAGACCAAATTCACCCTCCAATTTCTTCGCAATTCCCATTTCTCCTATAAATGAACTAGCATTAATTCCAATTTTTCCAAGTGATTTTTGAAATATATCCCAGGGATCTTTTAGCCCCTTTCCTTTTTTGAAAAGTTCTCGACTGTACCAAATTGCACCTTGAGCTGTTTGAATGGCCAAATTTGCACTCAAATTTAGTTTTTGATTTTTTCTTTCCACAAACCCCAATAATTTTTCTTGAGTCACCAAATCCCGATACACTAGTTGACTGTGACCAATCATCGAATCCCCCGAGGGGGAAGCAACAAATCTAAGCAAATTACAAACATTTTTCCAAAACCTGCCGAGCCTGGGACACACTGCAAAGACATGGATCAAATCTTCAACTGAGTTGAGATTGTTTTGTAAGCAAAACTCGCAAAATTGGCTGTTAGAATTGTCAATTTGATGCTTTCTTTTGTTTGTCATCAAATTGTTGTGAACTAATTTCAGATGAGTGTCTAGTGCTATGCCATGAACAAATTTTGTTTTCATGGAAGCCCAAATGTACTCCCAGTCATTTGGGTGAATTGTAGAAAATTTTTGAAGCCATTTTAATTGAATTTCTTCTCTTTTACGCGAGAATTTCTTGAGGACTAAAAATTCATAAATTGGCTTTAATTTGGCCGTTTCAAAAGTGAGAATTTTTCCTCCGAAACTCACTGAGGCAGGCGTGAACCTTAGTTCAATTTGACGTTCAGCTTGCCTCAATTCTTTGTAGAATTTGGGAACTTTTGCAACCTTTGTGGCCGCTGGCCCTTTTCCCTTGACTATTTCATAGAAATAGTCAAATGTTAAGTGCCAAGCCTGATCTCCACCAAGTTTGCGTCTAATTAGAAAAGCTAACCTTTGAGCCAATAATTTTAATTCAATTTGAGGTAGACCTATGCCCCCTTTGTTTTTTGGGAGCACAGCGCAGTCTATGCTCACTAAATTTGTAGTAATTGGGTGCCAAATATATTTTGACATTAAATTCATGATTTGCTTAATTTTGTCACTCTCTGGTGACACAAACCAAGTTGTGTACCAGAGAGTGGACAAAAAGTAAGTCATTAATCCGGTTACTTTCCCATAGGCAGAAATTTTTATAGGTGGTATTGCTCTGGTCAAATTCGTAATTAAATCGTTAAAAACGTCATCTGTTTTTGAGTTTTTGAGTCCTTGGTCACTGATGTAAACTCCAAAAACCTTGATTATTTTACTGAGAAATTTCCTGTATTCAGGTGGCACATTGGCCTCCAAAACCCCGTTGTACAGTAAAATTTGAGTTTTTTCAACCTTTAACTTTCCTCCCGAAACAGATTCATAAATTTCATAGAATTTAAGAATTTCTCTAACTGATCTGAAATCTCTCACCGTAAAATTTGTGTCATCTGCGTAGGCAACGACCTTTGCCTCGCGACCCAAAATTGGTATGCCTCGAACCAAATTTGATTTTCTAACAAAATTTAGGAAAGTTTCGTTGCACAAGACATATAAAAGAGGAGATAAAGGGCATCCTTGCCGGATCCCTCGACCTAGCGTGAACGGGATCGAGAGGTACCCGTTCACTAGCAAAGAACTTTGGACAAAATTTTCCTTATATATTAAATTGATCCATTCTCGAAATTTTGGCCCAAACCCAAATTTTTCCAAAACTTTTCTCAAAAATTCCCACTCCACCATATCGAAAGCGGACATTTGGTCCACCGACAAGAAAACACAAGGTTTTCCCTTGTGTTTTGCGTAATCCAAAATCCCCAATAAGGTCAAAATTCCGTCTCTAATGTCTCTTCCTGGAACCCCGCAAGTTTGAGTGTTTCGAATAAGAAATTTCATGACCCCCGCTAACCTATTGGTTAGAACTTTGGTCAAAATTTTGTAATCAACGTTCAACATACTCAGAGGCCGCCAGTTTTTCCGGTCGGCCCTGTCTCCCTTACCCTTGTATAAAAGTGATATGATCCCCATGTACATATCTTTTGGTAATTGCCCCCGGGCCAGACTATGGTTGTAGACCTTAGCCAGCCATGGAGCGACTACCTCAATTATTGAAAGATAGAACTCAATTGTGAGTCCATCTTTCCCCGGAACTTTTCCAGTTGCAAATTGTTTGATTGCATTTGCAACTTCCTCGGCAGATATTTCGCTTTCTAAGGCAGGAAACGAAACATCTGGAACTTTAGCCTCCGTAGAAATTAGGAATTGATCAGCTTTTACTTGATCAATTCCGCCACTAGTGAACAATTTTGAATATTGATTTCTCATTTCCCCCAAAATATTATTGTTTCCAGTAACAGTTTCTCCCGTTTCTGTTTTTAGCGCATAAAAATATCGTTTTTCTCCTTCAATTTTCTCAATTTTCTTCGCTTGAAGAATTGTGTAACTATCACATAATTTTCCTTCCTGCGAACTCTCCCTAGTGTTTTTTCAATTTCTTCGAGTTCAAATTTTCGAATTCGCTTTTTGACCCTGTCTACCTCAGTCCAGTTACGAATTTGTTGGGCCAAAAGTAGCTCTTTCTGTAAAATTTCTTTCTCTTCTCTTCGTCTTTGAGCTATTAATTTAGCATGAAATTTGAACAAATTTTGCATCTGCTCTTTAAAATTCTCCCATTCCGAAATGATTTCGGAATCGGGGGAATTTTCAAGTTTCTGCTGACCTTCATACAAAACTTCCATAAAATCTTGTTCAAACATTAAATCTTGCAAACAATTTATATTTATTTTCCAATAGGAGCGTCCTCTAGGCTGGCTCCATATATTTTCTGAAATTTTGAAATTTAGTGCGCTATGATCCGAGAAATGAACTGGATCATAGCCAATTGAGAGACAGGCTCCTGCTTGTCTGCTAAACATATACAGTCTGTCAAGTCTGCTGGCACAGGCTTGACTTCGGTTGAAATGACTGTATTCCTTCTTATTTGCATATTTCAGTCGAAAAACATCAATTAAATCAAAAGTTTGCGAAATTTGACTAAATTCTCTGTGTCCAATTTTGGCTTTATAAGTAGAAACAACCATCGAATTTCTATCTAAATTTGGATTTTCTACAAAATTGAAGTCTCCGGCCATGAAAAAAGAGTCATGGTCTCGAATTTTCTTTTCTAAAATTTTCAGTAAATTTTTGAAAAAAGGCATTCGCTTTTGATCATTAGCCGGAGCATAGATGTTTGCTAAGAAAATTTTCTGCTTTCCAATTTTTACGCTTATACAAAGTAATCTCCCTTCCAGATCCAAAACCTGATCAAATAAACCTGCAATTTTGTGGTTAATTAAAACAATGACTCCTCCGCCTTGACTAGCCGTAAAAGAGTATAAAAGTTTAAATTTCGGTGCAAAAACCTTGTCAAAATAAGTATGTTTTGCTGTGAAATTTGATTCTTGAATAAAAGCTATATCCTTTGATTTTATCAAATTGAAAAGTTGTTCAATTTTTGAATTTTGTTTCAGCCCATTTGCATTTATGCTAGTCATGTTTAGAGGCGCCATTCAACAAAAAAAGGGGGGGTGGGAGGGGGGAGGGAGAATGAGAATTATTTTACTCGTTTCTCATCGGTTCCGCTTCCAGATTCTTCATCCAATGGGCGCTTCTGTGCCCCGCCTCGCCTGTGCTGCTCCAATTCTTCCACGATTTCTGGCACTCGGAGCATCTTTATCCTGAGCATGGTGAGCATGTCGCCCAGGATATTTTGGCCTCTCCAGAGCTCGGGACTGGAGGCCTTGGGATCGCTGACCCCGAAGCCACAACCCCAGACCACGTCCGAGGGATTGGTCTCTACCAGACGATGACCATCGGTGATGAGGAGGGCCAGTCTCACGTCCGAATTTTGACTGAATTTGGCCTTCAGTCCTTCCCACATTGCCCGAAACTTCTCCGTCTGTTCCCACTGTTCCTCTAGTTCCGGCTCGCCGTGGATCCGTTCCCCCATGTGCTTTACCTTGCCTGGATTGTCCGTTATCAGGATCTTCGCCGCGTCCTCCTTTTTGTCCAGGAACTGAGCCTTCCTCCAGAAGAAATGGTGCTCATTCGTCTTGAAAGTGTGTCCATTGATCTGGAAAGGAGCATTCCCATAGTGGTTACTATAAGGATACCTCCTCGTGAAGAAGGACACCGTCTTCCGCCCGTATTTCTTCCGGTAGTGTTCGTTTTTGGCCAGCATGAGGCCGATCCAGTCGTAGGGCTGTTCCGGCTGGGAGATCGCGACGATCGTCGAATCCCCGTCCTGGAAGTCCTCCTCTTCGGCCGTGGAATAGCCCTCCGCCACTTCCGCCTGGGACTGGTCCATTGACTCTACAGCCGTTGCTGTCCGCTTCGTGGCCTCCACCGCGCCCAGGACTTCCATTCCTTCCTCTTCCGTTTGGGAAGTGGACCCTTGGGAATCCGCGGGATCCCCTTCCTCATGGCCAGCTTGGGGCAATTCCCACCTGCGAGGGGATAAGTCCTCCTGGGTTGGGGCCTGGGAATCGCTTCCGAATTTTGGCATTCCCTCCGGTAGTGTCCCGAACCGAAGCACCTGTTGCACCAGTTGCCCCAGTTCGGGTACCAAAGCTGAACCCTGATCTGATGACTGGTCCCCTCCGGCTTATAGGCAGCGTACCCGGGAATGGACAGCCCGTTCCCAACCTTGACCACCACGGAGCAGCCCCCGTCCCTGATGGATGTCCGCCGCCCATCTTCCGCCTTATAGTAGGTCCATTTGAATGGGGAGGCGGCCTCAAAGCCCAAGGAGCCCAGCCACCTGCCCAGATGCTCTTCGGAATCGGTAATGGGCACGTTGTACAGATAGATGGACCGAAGGTGGAGGTGCATTCGCTCCTCCTCCTTCGGCATCTCCAGATTCACCAGAATATTTCCCATTTTGACTCCCTCTTGCAAAATCCGGTCCCGGAGACCCTTCCCGCCGTAGATCAATTTCAAATGAAATTTTCCCGCGCGCCGCACAAAATCCGGGGTCCTGTCCCTCCCGTTAGATTCTTCCAAAAGTTGGACCAATTTTTGGGTAGAGTCATTAACAAGCTCGTCTGGTATCGCGAGATAGCCAGTACGGAGCAGTACCTCTTTCCTGGAGTTTTCCACAGCGTCCGTTGATTGAGTGAACTGATTTGATCCATCATCTTCCCGTTCAGCGTTTCCAGTGGCATCGAGTGCCGGATCAGGCTGGGCATGAGCCATAGTGGCTCACACTGCAGCAGGCACTGGCTGGATGGAGGCAAGCGTTGAAGGATCCGATAATAATAGCAACAAATTAATGAGATAAAGCAGACACTGATGAAATCAAGGCAGAACTATTCCCTGGAGCTCCTGCCTGGTTGTCCAAGAAGGACAGCCAGCTCGGCTCTATCTGTGCTGCAACATAGCCAGAGAAGGTTTTATCAAAACCTCTCTGACTGTGCTATGCACAGAAAGAGGACTGCAGTGGCCAGCGGATCTCCGTAGAGATACAAACAGCATTTACGTCAAGAAAATGAAGTAAACGCTGGCCAGCAGGCGGATCCACGAAGGATACAAGACATTAATCATCAAGAAATAATGAAAGTGACTTAGTGACTGCAGTCACTAAGGCCGAAGCCTTAGTCCGAAGAGAGAGCCAATGGGCGCTGTGAGTGCTCTTACCCAGGGAGAACTGTTCCCTGGAGCTCCTGCCTGGTTGTCCAAGAAGGACAGCCAGCTCGGCTCTATCTGTGCTGCAACATAGTCAGAGAAGGTTTTATCAAAACCTCTCTGACTGTGCTATGCACAGAAAGAGGACTGCAGTGGCCAGCGGATCTCCGTAGAGATACAAACAGCATTTACGTCAAGAAAATAGCATAGCACAGTCAGAGAGGTTTTGATAAAACCTTCTCTGACTATGTTGCAGCACAGATTAGAGCCGAGCTGGCTGTCCTTCTTGGACAACCAGGCAGGAGCTCCAGGGAACAGTTCTCCCTGGGTAAGAGCGCTCACAGCGCCCATTGGCTCTCTCCTGTTCGGACTAAGGCTTCGGCCTTAGTGACTGCAGGCAGGCGTTTTTCATTATTTCTTGATGATTAATGTCTTGTATCCTTCGTGGATCCGCCTGCTGGCCAGCGTTTACTTCATTTTCTTGACGTAAATGCTGTTTGTATCTCTACGGAGATCCGCTGGCCACTGCAGTCCTCTTTCTGTGCATAGCACAGTCAGAGAGGTTTTGATAAAACCTTCTCTGACTATGTTGCAGCACAGATAGAGCCGAGCTGGCTGTCCTTCTTGGACAACCAGGCAGGAGCTCCAGGGAACAGTTCTCCCTGGGTAAGAGCGCTCACAGCGCCCATTGGCTCTCTCCTGTTCGGACTAAGGCTTCGGCCTTAGTGACTGCAGGCAGGCGTTTTTCATTATTTCTTGATGATTAATGTCTTGTATCCTTCGTGGATCCGCCTGCTGGCCAGCGTTTACTTCATTTTCTTGACGTAAATGCTGTTTGTATCTCTACGGAGATCCGCTGGCCACTGCAGTCCTCTTTCTGTGCATAGCACAGTCAGAGAGGTTTTGATAAAACCTTCTCTGGCTATGTTGCAGCACAGATAGAGCCGAGCTGGCTGTCCTTCTTGGACAACCAGGCAGGAGCTCCAGATCAACAGTGCCTGATTTCATTTAATTGATATTACTGCCTTATTATTGAATTGCCCACTGCCTATTGCCTTCCATTGCCTCATTGGACCAACGCTGGGTGAGTGGGCCGTCAATGGCTCATCCTCCTCAGCCACTGCCTAATGGGGGCGATCCAGCCCCTGGCCGAAGCAACGATGATGTCAATGATGAAGAAGCTCACTTCAGCTCAACAGCCGATGCTAGTGAAAATGCCCGGAAGGAATTGATCCAGCGGACTGGCTACCTGGCAATCCCAGACGAATACCAGGAAGATACCACTCAGAGGTTAGTCGAGTTACTGGACGAGGGCAATGGAAAGGAGGTGCTACCCGACTTTGTCAGGAGGGCGGGTAAATTCCACCTCAAGCTTGTCTACGGTGGTAGGGCCCTGTGGGACCGTATCCTCAAAGACGGAGTCAAGTTGGGGAACATCCTGGTGTCCCTGGAAATGCCCATGGAGGAAGAGCGGATGTACCTCAGCCTCCGGACCATATACTTGTACAACATCCCGATCACGGATTCTGACGAGTATGTTGCCCGGTGGTTGAGGTCCCTGGGATATGAAAAGGCGTCTCCTTTCCGGTGGACCTACTATAAGGGGGCCCACGGCAGGAGGACCACGATGCGGGATGGAGGTCGGTCAGTGGTCATCAAGGTACCCAATGGGCAAGTCATCCCGGGATATGCTGCCTATAACCCTGAGGGTATGGACTTCCAGCACAGGGTCCAGGTGTGGTACCCGAGTTGGGGCACCTGGTGCAATAGGTGTTTCAACTCGGGTCACTATCGGAGGGAATGCGAGGGGGAAGAGGCAATCCCGCGGCCCCAGCCCAGGCAAAGGGACCCCCTACCCCCGCGACGGTGGGAGACCCCTATGACGAATGCCCAGGACGGTGTTGGCGCTGGCCCCTCGGAATCCGGTAATGGGGAGGTGGAGGCTATGGACATCCTCGGAATCGCCCAAACGATGAAGCGGGTTCCACCCCCCACACCCTCGGAAGATACAGCGGCGATGGAGGGTTACTCCACGGCGGAAGAGGAAGAGGAAGCCCCGGAGTTGGGATCGGAACAGTGGCCCAGAACACAGTCGGCCCTTTCCCAAACGGCGGCCAAATCCATGGACTGGAACGGTCTTCTGCAGATGAAGAGTGAGCTGTACGGGAACCAGTTCGGGAGGAAGATCATCCCCTTCTTCACGAAGAAGTTCCCGTTCAGCAATCACCACGGAACTGGTTTTGAACTAAACGGGAAATGGTACAAAACCAATGAACATCACTTTTTTTGGCGGAAGGCGCATCTGATGGACGACAAGGTGACTGCGGAAAAAATCTTGAAGGCGAGGAGTCCGGCAGAAGCCAAGGCCCTCGGGGAACAGGTTCAGGGAAAACCGGAACAGGTACGGACTTGGGAGAACCGGGAAAAGTTCGATGCGATGTGGGAGGGGGTGACGGCTAAGTTTAATCAGAACCCGGACATCAGGGCTGCTCTTTTGGCCACAGATGGGTGCCGTCTGGTGGAGACGAATCCCTCCGACCAGGTGTGGAGTTGCGGACTAGGGATCACGGATCCCCAGGTTTTCGAGCCCCAGAGGTGGAGAGGAAGGAACATTTTAGGAGACATGTTGACCATGCTGAGGGTCAAGATGTTACGGGTCCCAGAACTCCGGGCCGAGTTGGAAAACATTCCCCGATCTGGAGCTCAGAAGCGGCCCCTGGAGAACGAGTCCACTCCTGGCAATGAGGAGAAAAGGCTGAAATAGGTCTTTTCCTTTCCTGTTTGGTTTTTGTAAAAGATGGCTCCCCTTATCTTGACCAGCATTAATGCATATGGTTTGAACAAAAATTCCAAAATTGAACTTCTTTTCAACTTAGTTCAATCAAATGATATAGTTTTTGTTCAAGAAACAAATTTGCACCAAAAAAATGTTTATTTTGAACAAGTTTTTGCACCTAAGTTTAAAATATTCCATTCGTATTATGCTGGCAGGGGAGGGGGAGTCTGTGTTTTGATAAACCATAAACTTGCAGGAAAGTTTGAATTGATTCTCGAGTTGGAAGGGAGGCTCATTTTCATTAACGCAAAAATTGGATTCAGAAAATTTTCTCTGGTTAATGTCTATGCTCCGACAGATCCGGCAAAAAGACCAAATTTTTTCATAAAACTGTTCAAAAATCTTGAAGACAAAATTAAAAATGTTGACGGATTAATTTTAGGTGGGGATTTTAATTTTGTGATGGATCTAGAATTGGATAGAGAGACTATTTCAAGATACACAAACCAGCACGCCACTGCTGGCAAAGTTCATTTCGAGAAAATTCTACAAAGGTTTGATTTAGTGGATATTTTTCGAGAAAAATATCCAATAAAGAAAGAATATAGTTATTTTAGTGGAAATCACAATTGTGCAAGCCGATTAGATCGCATCTACACTAGTCGGAAAAATTCTGCTGCGTTCACGCACATCAATTATACGCCGACCTCGTTCTCTGATCACAGTAATATTTCCTGTAATATTACTGATTCGCTTTTCTCTCAACCAAGAGGTCGGTCGTATTGGAAATTATCTTTAGATTGTTTCCAAGATATATTTTTTGAAGAAGATTTTGCACTAGCCCGGTTTGAGGCACAGGAAAAACTCGAAAATTGCCCAGATTCCGAAATTTTTGCTGAATGGGCAAATATTAAGGAATCTATGAAAAATCTGTTCAAATTTCACGGAAAAGTTATTGCACAAAGAAAGAGAGAAGAAAAGCAAAAATTACAAAATGAATTGTGTTCAGCATTGCATGCTCGAAACGTAGACAGGCAGACAATCTTGCAGCAGCAAATTCGGAAAATTGAACTAAAAGAAGTTGAGAAAGTCTTAGGGAGAGCTCACAAAAAGGAAGAAATTTCAGATTCTTTTTCAATTTTGCAAGCCAAGAAAATAGAGAAAATTGAGGGAGAGAAGCGCTACTTTTATTCTTTGAAATCTTCAACAGGCGAAATTGTAACAGGGAACAACAATATATTGGGAGAAATGCGCTCCCAATATGCAAATTTATTCAGCAGCGCTGGAATAGATCAATAAAAGGCAAGACAGTTTTTGGAATCTACTCAAGAAAAAGTTCCAACAATTTCGCAAAGTGCGCTAGAAAGAGAAATTTCTATAGAAGAAGTTGAAAAAGCAATAAAGCAATTTTCGACTGGAAAAGTTCCAGGAAAAGACGGGTTGACCTTTGAATTTTATTTATCAACGCTCGAAACTGTTGCACCTTGGTTAGCAAAAGTTTATAATTTAAGCTTAGCAAAGGGGGAACTCCCAAAAGATATGTACATGGGAATTATTTCACTTTTGTATAAGGGGAAGGGTGATCGGGCGGGCCGTAAAAACTGGCGCCCTTTGAGCATGCTCAACGTTGATTACAAAATCTTAGCTAAAATTTTAACCAATAGACTGGCCGAGGTCATGGCCTGTCTAGTCAGAGAGACTCAAACTTGTGGAGTCCCAGGGAGGGACATAAGGGATGGAATTTTAAGCATTCTGGGAATTTTAGACTACGCAAAATTCAAGGAAAAAACATGCATTTTTCTATCAGTGGATCAAATGTCAGCTTTTGATTTGGTAGAGTGGGATTTTCTACGAATGGTATTAGAAAAGTTTGGGTTCGGGCCAAATTTCAGATCTTGGATCAATTTAATTTACAAGGAAAATTTGGTAGAAAGTTCAGTTTTAGTTAATGGGTATATCTCTATACCCTTCAAATTGGGCAGAGGGATCCGGCAAGGTTGCCCTTTGTCCCCTCTACTTTATGTTCTATGCAACGAAACTTTCCTAAATTTCATTCGAAAAACTAATTTGGTACGCGGAATTTCAGTTTTGGGAAGGGAGGCTAAAGTTTTTGCCTACGCGGATGATACAAATTTTACTCTGAGGGATTTTAACTCAGTGCGACAAGTTTTCAAAATTTATGAGAATTTCGAACAAGTTTCAGGTGGCAAGTTAAAAGTAGAGAAAACCTCCATTCTGCTTGCTAACAGATATTTGGAGGCAAATGTGCCTTCAGATTACCAGAAATTTATCTCAAAAGTGGTAAAGGTTTTTGGGGTCTTTTTGAGTTCGGAAGGACTCAAAAATCCAAAAACCGAGGAAACTTTTGATAAGGTTATAGAGAATTTGCAGAAAAGCACACCTCCAGCACGAATTTCAGCATACGGAAAGGTTAATGGTTTAATGACATATTTTCTGTCTCCTCTCTGGTATACAACCTGGTTCGTATCACCAGAGAGTGGAAAAATTAACCGAATAATGGAATTAATTGCTAAATACATTTGGCATCCAATCCCACAAAATTTAATTAGCACAGACTGTGCTATTTTGCCAAAAACGAAAGGGGGGATTGGTTTTCCAAAAATTGAGCTAAAAATTTTAGCACAAAGATTATCTATCTTAATTCGAAGACGATTGGGCAGAAATCAGGCTTGGCACTTGACCTTTGACTACTTCTACGAAATGGTCAAAGGCAAATCCCAGGTCGCTGCTAATCGGACTCAAGCTCCAAAATTTTTCAAAAACTTGCGACAAGCAGAAATTCAATTGGAGATGAGTTTTGCACCAGATACTGTAAGCTTTGGAGGTAAAACTTACAGCTTCCAGGAAGCAAAATTGAAGCCAGTTTATGAAAATTTAGTTTGCAAAAAGTTTTCCAAAAAGCGAGAAATTGTACAACAAAAATGGCTCGAAAAATTTCCTTTAATTAATCCCAGGGATTGGGAATATATTTGGTCTGCAATGAAAACAAAATTTGTCCAGAGCATAGCATTAGACATTCATCTAAAACTTGTTCACAATGTTTTAATGACAAATAAAAGAAAAAACCAAATTGACAGCCGAAATAATAGATTTTGTGATTTCTGCCTTTTAAATAACGTGGAGTCAGTTGAAGATGTAATCCATATTTTTGTTTTGTGCCCAAGAGTGACCAATTTTTGGTCAAGGGTCTGTAGATTGTTGAAGGTAACGGCCACTCC
This sequence comes from Trissonchulus latispiculum, assembly GCA_030248195.1. Lineage (NCBI taxonomy): Eukaryota > Metazoa > Nematoda > Enoplea > Enoplida > Ironidae > Trissonchulus > Trissonchulus latispiculum. The sequence goes on from JASAND010016134.1 coordinate 55,682, forward strand.
TCAGGAGGGTCACGTGGGAGGTCGAAGTCAATTAGTTTATCGGGACTTAATTATGCAAGAAAAAGTTTTTGGTTTCGTGGCTCGAAAAAACAAAAAGTTAAACCTAAATGCAAATTTGGCCATCCAGGAAGCTCAATTGGCAATCTGGTTCACAAGAGATATTTTTGTGAAAACTAAAAATTTAAAGGATCCTTGGGATATTTTTCAAAAGTCATTGGGTCGAATAGGAGTAAATGCCTGGATTTTAGCCGAAGAAATGAACATTTTCAAGTACTTAGTTGGGGAATTTGGTTTGTTCAGTTACCAGGAAGGTGCTTTGATTTTGAGGAATGATTGGTGATTAATTTTGTCTGTGTAATTTTTGTAACTTTGTATACATTTTTCAGAAATTGCTTGCTAAATTTGACAGAATTTTCAGTCATCATCAGTTCAGGTCAACTTCGTGGTAATTCTGTTTCTAAATCAGTAATTCAGAGAGATATTAAAAAATTCCACCAAACAATAAAATTTTAAGACAGAAGGTGAAGATTTGATCCTGTTTTTGAAGTACATTTATAATTAAATTTGTATCAATTTGCTGCCATTTATGTGACTTTTCTATGCATTGTCTGTTCTAGCTACCAGGAATCATTTATGGAGAAAATCTAGCAAGAAACAGCAAGAATTTCAAATGTTGAACTTTTCGGGAAAAAACTATTTAAATTTGAGCTGAGCACCCAGGCCCCCAGGAAGGTCCCTCCCCCTAACCTAATTCTCAGAATATATTCCTAGTAAATTAACGTAATTTTAAAGCGGCCCTAGAAACGTTGTTTTTATGGAAACTTTTAAATTCGGTATAAAGCATTGCGACAAAGTCGCTGTTCATCCGATATATAGCGCAGCGGCACAGACTGCGAGATTCAAACAGGGCCTAATCCAGCAATAGCTGCGAATTAGCAACAAAATTCCAGTAATCTAGCAAAGGTCGGAAAAAATGACAAAAGCGATTCTCCGGCAGCTACATAACCAGGCTGCGAAGTCAGCACAAAATAGGTGAAGTTGGGCCTGAAACTTACGCCCAAAATAATGAAATTACTATTCACAGCTAATTTCCACCAGAGATTTGCCGTTCAACATCGGGCGGTGATAGCGAAATTACAAATTATGCTAATTTTAGCCAAAAATAAAAATTTTGACCAAGAGTCACAACACACGTGAAACTTGCATTTCAATCGACACTTTTCAAACTGGTTTTGGACACACCACTTCACATAAAGGCAGCCTTTTTTCAACTGCCTTGCCATAAAAAGTGACTACTATAAAGAAATATATACGCCACACAGGTACGTATATAAAGAATATAGCTATATACAAAGGCATAAAATCAGTGGTGACGGGTGTTCGAATCCCATACTTTAGGCTGCGGCAAGGCAAAAAAAGAAGGCTTCTAGTAGCGCTCCTTCTTTTCAAGCCTCCATAGCGCAGTGGTCAAGGGTGCCGACTTCGTAAATTGAAGGTCGTGGGTTCGAGTCCCACTGGAGGTTTGCCTTTTTCCTCCAGTCGTTTAGCAAAACAAGCGAAACTCTGAGTTTTCTTAAAAATTTTATTCACGGATAGTTCGCTGACCGAAATATCACTGAATTTTCTCCAAAATTGATTGCTTAAAATGTGAAGATTAGGTATTTTTGGAATTCTGTGAATTTGGTCGAAGTAATTTTGGGTTCTTTTTCTACTTAACAGTTTCGAAGATTTGCTTGCGTAATCTGCAAGGTGATTTTTGTTGTTTTTTGAAATGTTAATGCTATTCATGTTAATTGTTGCTTTCAAAGTTTCAGAACTCTGGCAGAAAACCAGCAGGGTGACAGAAAATCGAGAAGGCTAACTTAAATCTTAACATTCATGTATTTTGATTTTAAAAGTTTGAATTTCCATCAAATTTTCTTTACATGGATATAAAGTGCATTTTGTATAAAATTGTGTTCATAGTGCAATGAGTGGTACTGTTTTTCCACATACTGTCAATGGCTGTTATGTTTTTGTTTGATATACAGTATGCAGTAACTGTGTGTGAAAATAAACAAAGACAAGGAGCTCCAGGGAATAGTTCTCCCTGGGTAAGAGCGCTCACAGCGCCCATTGGCTCTCTCCTGTTCGGACTAAGGCATCGGCCTTAGTGACTGCAGGCAGGCGTTTTTCATTATTTCTGTATGATTAATGCCTTGAATCCTTCGTGGATCCGCCTGCTGGCCCGCGTTTACCTCATTTTCTTGATGTAAATAGAATAAGGTTAGAAATAAAGTGGATAGATAGTTGAACCGTTAAAAGTTAAAAAGTCTTTTTCATACAATTAGTTCCTTTAATGTTTGCTTTCTTTCTATCATAACAAATAACACACTTCGTCATTTGCATTGATTCGACCATGTAATTAATTTATCGCAAGAGTCTATAATCGAATGAACTATGACAAACTCTTCTTATCGCTTAAGGTGTGCGTGCGCACATGGTGTATATTCATGCAAAAAATGAAACCGATCCAAGAAATTTGGGGCACCCTCATTCTATTCGCTCCCCCCCCTTTAAGTCCACTTAGCATATATAGAAGAGTGATAATGGCAAAATGTTATCAATTTCTGCAAAACAAAAATATTCACCATTCGCTAGAAATTTCTGTGAAATTTAGCCATACATAACTTCACTTCATCTTTTTCACTAGCAGGTAATTTCTCAAGCTTGCATTCAGGGTTTTTGGACTTTAATTTACTTACATAAATTATAGCTCCATAATTGCTTGAGCTTGACAAATCCCTTCATGTCCTTCAAACATTTCTTTTACAATTTTTGGGCATTAATAAGAATGCTTAACCGTGGAAAAAGAATTTGCAATGCAGCCGAACCTCTGCTAGAACAAAATCAACAGTAGCTTCAACAATTACTTGGCGCGTGTTTGACCGTCATCCGTTTACAAAGACTCTGACGTAACTACTGTTTCAAAAGGATTTATGCAAAAGCATTGCTCCGAGATGTGAAACAGGATAAATCTAAGAAGTAATAAGGCGACATATTTATTGTAAACACATTGGAAATTCTGTTTCTGACTATGAAAGTAGGCAACTTACATCGAAAGAGATTAGATTAGATTAGATTAGGAAAGAAGCTTAATGTTTGCGTTTGTTAAAACGCTTGCATGCTAATTGCCTCCACGCAGAACCTCAAATTTCCAGAAAATTCGAAAAACAAAATGTTATTAATTTGTTATGACATATATGAAGCTTCACCATTCACTAGGGTTGTTCCGATAAAAAATTAAGCGGTCCTTGGAATAATTGTTAGTAAGGCCCGGCAAGGAGCCCAGGGCCTGCTACTAGGCCTGAAGCCCAATCAAAGCCCGGGCCCGCTCCTTGTCCCGGCCTTAAATCCTCGGGTCCCGTGATAGGCCCGGACTCCAAGACGCAGGCCCGCTACACGGCCCAGCTCAAAGCCCGGGCCACAGCATATCCCAGACTCGTAAACTGAGTCAGGCAGGCGCGATGAACACGTTAGTCCCGGCGATCCCGGCAGGCCCGGTCTGCCATCACATTGCATCCTGACTCCACATTTTGCTTCTTTCAAAATTACGAATTTTCAAGAGGGTCACATCCATAGGTTTCGGTAATCTAGCACCATTTACTTTTACATTACCATTTACCAGGATGATGGAGCCACTTTTTGTGGGTCACGTGACATACAAACAACACAATTGCTTGCCTCACCAATGACTCTTATTTTATGCCAAACTCTTTGGTTCTGAACTTGGTTTTATCAAGAGTTTATAATACCAAGAGTACATAATACATAAGAGTATGACAAGCGTCATATGTATTATCAGCTCGCTACATCCTCTGCACGCTATCGGCTTACCCCCCCCTAAATCAGACCCCCCTTATCAAAGCAAATTCGAGCGCTATGCTTGCACGCTTTAGAACGAAAACACAACTAGTCAGTTGGTTCAACGTGCGTCTGTTGCATGTAGACATAGCGGACGAATTTCTTTGACATTTTATGGGGGGGTAGGTGTAAAATATGGGGGAGCTAGGGATTTTAACCGCTGAGCTCAAGCCCCAAATTTACAAGTAGGACTGTGCGCAAGACGCTGACCTGCGACTGCGGGTGGAGATATTTAGTCCAGGCGGCTCTCTACCACCGACTTGCCTCGCCAAAGGGGGAACGGGTAATTTTTGGGGGACGCCCACGGCGCCTAGCAAAAATTGGGGGACACACACACAGAAAATAGGCTCAGTTAGAGTTCAGCTCCGGGCTATTCCCAGAGCTCTACCTAGCTAAATAAAGAGACCCAGATCTAGTAAAATTAATAATAAAAGGATTAAGAAACAAAGACAACTGGCAGTTTAATGGGTCAACACGAGGCAAAGTTACGACAGGGGAGTCCGTCCGGCGATGTCCAGACAAGACGGGCAAGGCGGGCTACCCGCACAATAACAGCAAATGGACACACAGGGGATCACAGACAAAAGGGAGGGGACCAGCAACAATTCGGACGCAGCAATAAATACAATAAAAGAGGGGGAGGGGAAGTTAGCTAAAGGAAGTTAGACCCCGGGAAGGGAAACGGGGGCAACCCCGCTAGTTAGGTGGGAAAGGAAAAGGGGAGGGGAGTTAGGAATAAAATTAAGAGTAAGTAAAGAAAGGGGGGTTAGAAACACGAAAAACAATTAGGAAGTAAGTTAGAAGGGTTTTTAAAGGAAAAAAAGACAAAGACGGAAACTTACTCTTTAGGTGTAGAAAAATGGGGGTGGGGCCCCGATCTCAAATGAACCGACCGCTCTGTAACTATGAAAACTCCCAACTGACGAAAGGGTGATGTAATCATTCAAGGAGAATTTTGTTATGCGTTGGGAACGGGAGGGTCTATCTTCGCTAAGCCAACAAGAATTGGAAATATGTGCAATGTTAAGTTTACGCTCAAAATTAGACAATTTTAGATATTTTTAAAGACGAGCATAAAGTTAGCACTGCACAATCTTTAGGGGAGGGGTTTACATACAAAATAATACATAATTATGGGACTTCCCAACAATTATAATCATACAATATTTATGGGGGATTTGGGGGATTTTAGGGGGTTTTGGGGGAGTTTTAGGAAAACAGTGAAAGTGGGAATTATGAAAGGGCTTGGAAGGGGGGTGATAGCGGGGACGCTATTACCCACATTACATCTCCCCAGGGCTTAAAGCACGAGCCCCGACGAGTGCCAGAGGAAAAAGGGAAAGGAAAAAGGAGTTTTTAAGGGACGGGGTGCACAGTTGTCAATGATATATATAAAGTCAGTAACAAAACAAATATGAAAATATGTAAGTAGAAAAATAAGCTCAACATTAAGGGACCTGGGATGGGGAAAGTAGCTTCGAATTTATGAAAGCATTATACTTTTTGAGAGATTAGAATAGGGAAGGGAGGAGGGAATGCCACAACCCACCAAGGTTCCGGTCATATATCATGCCAGCTTCGTAGGGCTATCTCAGGTACGGTGGGGCTACCCCAGCAACCTATACGAGCGCCCTAAGGGGGAAAGGGGGGAAGGGAGTCACCTAGGCTACGCGATCGAACCCTAGGCTCAAAGGCGGTCTCGGACGTATTTTTGATGGGGAGAGGTGGGAAAATTTCGCAAAAGGGACTAGAAAATGGATATTGGCACCCATACATACAGGCCACATTTACGCTTCGTCATGCTCGTTAGGGCCTACGGTACGTTCACACACGCATTCACACAGAAAAACAGACAACCAAACCAATACCCGACGGCATGTTTTACCGTAAAAGGAGGAGAGGAAAGGGGAAGGGATTCAAAACAGAAAGGGTTCTACATCCGAGACGTAAATTTGCCCCTCTGCGCAAATTGACCTACTTCGCGACAGTCAGGGGAAAAAGACCCTAGCGGCCCTACTTTGTTCAGACTGGGAAAAGGAAACAAAACTGGCAAAATATACGGACTACCCCACAAAGAATCGAAATAAAGTGGCAAGAAAGGGAGGGTGGGATTTTTGTCAGCATAATCTCTCAAAAAAGAGGGGCTTTCATTTAAGTAAAAGGTAAAATGAGAAGAGGGTAGGGAAAAGGAATTTGGTTGAGCTTAACAGGGGTTTTTGGTTTGATTAAAGCAGAAAAAAGACAAATGCAAAAAATCACAAAAAATACACGTGGTTTGTAGAGGCAACATTCTGAGCAAGAACATGGCAGTAGATATAATTTTTGGGTTAGTTAAATGTAGAGTTTTAGAAATTCAAGAATATAAAATGTTAATTTTAAGGTAGTTTCGAAGAGTGTTAGTTTTAAAAGAAAATCCAATGAATTTAAAATATTAAAAATAAATCCTTTTGGAATGTAAAATGGAATAAATTTTTAATATGTTAAAGCACCGAACAAGACATAGTATGCTATACATGACAAGAGAAAATAGACTATGAGGTATAAAAAATATAACAAGTAGCAAATTTTTAAATGACAAATAACAGTTCCATAAGGCCACCAAACTTTTTCTTCTTAGAGTGATTCAGAGCTGGAGGGGTGGAGGACGGATGAAAGCCCATCATAGTTCAGCAGGAGGGAGGACAGGGTCCATAACAGTGTCCATAATAGCACTGGCAAAATAGGAATTGGCGCCATAAATCCAATAAGAGCATAATAGAAATATGATGATAAAATCCAGAAAATAGGGACCACGAT